>VMDR010026038.1:0-14195 GCA_007922815.1 Macrotus californicus
TTTTTTTTTTCTCCCACACAGGAATACACATCAACACTTTTGCTCAATGGTTATGAGACCCTAGAAGATTTAAAGGATATAAAAGAGAGTCATCTCATTGAATTGAACATTAAAAACCCAGAAGACAGGATGAGACTACTATCAGCTGCTGAAAACCTCCTTGATGAAGAAAGTAAGTCTGTGCCCTACTCTTCTCCCTAGCTGATAATCACAGTTTAATGTAAAAAGTAAAATCAGTAAAAGCAAAGTCCCAATTTAATTTACTGAGAATAGCATTATTTTCCATAAAATAAGTATTTTATTTTATATTTAGGAACAATAACTCCAGTTAAATATAAAATTAGGAAGAGGACCCTGTTTTCCTTATTGGACTTCAAAAATGAAAGGACTTTTCTGGGTCTCTCATTTAGATTCTGCAGAGCTATTAATTTACACTCAAGTGCAAGCCTGCATTTCCAAAGTCTGAGGGAGAGACAAATAGATAGGGACGGCATGAGCCATTAGTGAGAAATGTCACATGCACCTTCTGTACAACAGCACAGAGCCTGGCTCTAAGCTAATGAGTCTTTGTGCCGCCCAAGAAAATTCATTTCATTACCATATAGTCACATCTTGTATGTGTTTATAATATTCTTTCAGATGTTATAATAATAGCTTGCAAAAATATTCAGCACTCAATTTCATTATCTGAGATGGCTCTGTGATTTGTAAGTATAAACTGAAGATGGAGGAATACACGCAGAATTACTTGTGGCAGGATACTGACTACACCAGCTGGGTTTGTAAAGATGGGGTGACTCTTGCTTTTACAATTGCCCAGTCTGAATACTCTTCTTACTAAATCTGGTCAGGCTCCCAGAACCCTGAATTTAGGGCATGCCAAGCTTTGCAAGGAGTATTTTGTTAGAAAAACAAAGGAGAAGTGTGTAATTTTGAAGACGGGGAAAAAAAAACCCCAAAACCTTAGATCATCGAATTCAAACTTCTCTTTCAAAAGTAATAATAAAAATAGCCCCGACCATTGCAGCTCAGTTGGCTGGGCATCATTCCGCAAAGCAAAGTGTCACTGGTTTGATTCCCATTCAGGGCAGATGCCTGGGTTATAGATTCAGTCCCCAGTCAGGGCACATACCAGGGGCAACTGATAGATGTCTCTCTCTCACATTGATGTTTCTCTCCCTCTCCATCCCTCTCCCTAAAAATAAATAAATAAAATCTTTTAAAAAAATAATCATTAACTACTCTTTTAGAACGTGTTCTCTGAGTAAAACTTCATGCCAGATTCTTCACATTCATTACCTTTTTTAATGATCTCTGCAACTCTGTGAGTTAGGTGGTACTGTCCCCATTTTTATAATGAGAAATTGAGAAGCTAAGTAACTTGTCCAAACTCAGGTACCTAGCAAATTGGAGAGCTAGGACCAGCGTTTGTGATGCTGTGCTATACTTTCTAACATCACACATAACAGCCCAGATGGAGAGTGAGGAGGACAGTTGCATGTAGGACTCAGGCCACCCGACTGTCCCTTCGTGGCCTTTCCTGTACCCTCTTGCTTATGCCCCATGAAATGGGCACAGTTGCACAGCACATGTTTATATGTACTCGCCTTTTGTCTAGTAGGAATTATTGATTTTTAGAAACTGTACCTAATTTTTTTTATCTTGTGGTTTTGAATTTGCATAGATCTTCATCATTTTCAAAAAGCTTTCATTTATATGATTAATTTGACAACTGCAGAATTAATTTCATCTTTCGGCCTAGGTGTTTATGTGCATTCTTTGGAGTTGTGGAGGCTAGGAGATGCAGAAGAGAGGGGACAGGGTCACAGAGGCAGACAAAGATCAAACTTAAGTAGCCAGTGTGCTCAACTGTAAAGCCCAAACAAAACTGATCAGCTTACATTGATGTAGCGCTATCTTTTAAGTAAATGAGGCAGTTTTCTTTTATCACATCTTGTCATTTCAAAATAGGTGTCCTCACTAAGCAATGTAGGCCAAGAAATAGATTCTGTAGATTTTTTGTAATTGATAATGTTCAGCGTTATTGTCTATACTCTCCAAAATAGTTTGATGTTGAAGTAGAGGGAGGGAGAAGACTGAGCATGTTTTGAGCACGTGTACATAATTGCTTTTATTCTACGATACCACCCATGTCGTTATTTTGCCCATTGTGAAGATAAGAAAATGTTTCAGAGATGAATTTCAAGGAGGCCAAATAGCTAGACAAGTAGCAGAGATGGAGTTTTAATCAAAGGCAGTCTGCTATAAAAACCCAACTTCTTTCTTCCACACATGCAAATTAGTACATATGAAAAGAGTAATAAATATTTGAACATTTAAAAATTCTGCCTTTTCAATTTTCTCAGCAGCTTCTGTTTAGCTTTGCATCACAAAAAGTGGATGTTGGTATTTAAGTGAGAATGGAAACCTTGGAGCAGCCTGACTTCCTGAAACGGCATTTGTGACTAGAAGGGGCCGCAGAGCCAGGCTCAGCAGGGCTTTCCAGCAGAGGCCCACAGAGGGAAGACCAGTCCAGTGCCAAGGGCCTGGGCCACTTAACGTGCTCTCTTAATTTTTTCCTTCCAACTCCCTCATCACCCATCTACTTCCTAGATTAACAAAAAAAATTATGACTTATACATGATATCGTATTAGAGCTAGGTAATATTTTTAAAAACCATCTGACCCAAGTTTTTCCTTTGCAAGATAGAGAAACTACAACTTGAGTGGGTGTCTTTCTCCAGCTCACACATCTAGAACCCAGCCTCCTAAATGTAGACGCTGGAAGCTATATATACTATTATACCCTGGTCTCTGTAAACAAAACAAGATCTTCAAAGCATGATGTGAAATTCAGTGCTTTCTATAAAAAGTACAAATGCCCCACGTTATTTCCCTTATAAAACTTTAGAAAACAGTACTTGAAGGTCACTAGAAGTTGATCATTTAATAATAGCCAGTAAAGTAGAAACATACACTCACTGAGCCAAATTCTGGGAGATGAAAAATGGAAAAAAAATGCAGATGCAACTAGTGTTGCTGTCCACACATAACAGGGATTTTTCTTATTTTAATCTTACGGCCTAAAGTACTATTAGAATATACATGTCAAAAAGATGCATATTGCATGTTCGGCTATTCTGACTGAAAGCTATTTATCTTATATGAAACTGCATTGCTCAAGAAATAAAGAATGACTTCTATTTGTTGATAAGATGTTGTGTTCTGATGATTCTGCACCATGCTGCTATATGCTTATTTTTATCTATTCTCTACTCTGTGAATCATATCTTCTACAACCATGTTAAAGATTAAATGTGTAACCTTCATGTACCTTGAATGATAAAGACCTTGAATATATATGGTTATATAAAACTAAGACAAATACATGCCACAGTCATAGGTTAAAAATAGTTAGTGTGTGTGTGTGTGTGTGTGTGTATGTGTGTAGAAGAATGGGGTATGCAAATTGGCCAGAATTTTATGTATGCATTTTATTCTGATCATTGAATAATGTCAGTTTGGGAACATCAATAAATTCCTAGGTTAGAGCTTCATTGCTTCTTAGGTTGGAAACTGGGATGTTTCACTTTGCTAATCATTCAGTGTAAAAACTGAATGCCTGCTTTGAGAACAAGAATTAAAATTTTGAGATCATGTAGAAGGACTACAGCCCCCTGTGAGCCTTTTACACATCTAGTGGAACCAAGAGGATGGAAGACAGGACAGGGACAGAAACAGACATCTAAGTCCCAGAGCAAGCCATTTTTTTTTTCTCTTAAGCCTAAGTAGATAGCATTGTACTCACTTTGACATTGAGAAGGCAAACCAAATTAAACTTTTTATAGGTTACTGCTTGACAGGAGGTAAAGATGCTTCTCCCCCAAGCTGACAGAAGGGTTGGCAAGTAGTATTGAGCTGATCACAGGATTATCTCTAGAGGTAAATGACTTTGGGGTTCTGCAATCCCAGTGAGACCAATACGGGGGTATTCTGAACCTGCTCCAGAGCTGCATTAGACTGAGCAGAACTAGGTCACTGGCTTTCAGTGGGGGATCCAGATGAGGTTAGAAGGAGACAAAAATTGGGGTGAGACTCAGTTCTTGAAGAGACAAAAGAGCAGAATCTGTTTATTTTGTGCGCCTTAAGGTTTCTCTATCATCCGGATTTTAAAATGGTCTGTGTATTTAAAATAACTATTCCCAGCGAGTAAAAAAAAGAGAGTAGAGAAAATATATGTGTGTGTGTGTGTGTGTGTGTGTGTGTGTGTGCGCGCGCGCGCGCGCATTGGTACATAAACACAACCTTCAAGACCCGTTTGCCTTGCTATGTCTCTTTAGAATAAGTTAACTGCTATTAATAGTAAATGTTTTCTCTTCATTCTGAACTTGTTCTTCTTTTCCCACATTTAGAAACACTTTGATGTGTCTTAAAAGTGTCTATGAGAAAGTGTGCTGCTGTCCTTGGGGAAAATGGGCGATGGAAATATCTTGTTTTCCCTTTAGCACAGGGATAATTAAATTTTAAATTGAAAGAAAAAAAAACTTAGTAGCTAAATAAGTAAACTGTACAAGATTCTGTATATATTTTAGGTACCTGCAACCTTGGCTTGCAGTGCTCAATGAGGAGGAAGGGGGAGGGAGGGTTGTGTGCCAGGCTGTTGGCACCAGCTGTGGCCACAGCAGCCCCTCATTGCTCAACTATCCCCAGTTGTGCCTTCCTGCCTGCCTCCCTGCCCAAAACGATGCAGGGCAAATGGCAGGGCCCAGCCAGGAACCTGGAACATGAGCCACCAGCAGGGGAGACTTGTAGTTATGCCAAACAACAGTCCAGCAGTTGGCCTGACAGTGTGCCAGGGTAGTCTGGTGCCCTAGCCCCTGACATGTGTACCTGGTGTTTCCAACCCGCTTGCCATATGATTTGAATCTAGATTCAAGAAACGTTCATACAGCTTAAAAAAAAAAGATATGCTAACCATCCACATACACAGAGTAGAGGAGGCACATAGGCATTTTACTATTCTGTATTTACAAATGTGCATTTGTATTTAC
This sequence comes from Macrotus californicus, assembly GCA_007922815.1. Lineage (NCBI taxonomy): Eukaryota > Metazoa > Chordata > Mammalia > Chiroptera > Phyllostomidae > Macrotus > Macrotus californicus. The sequence continues at coordinate 5,052 of VMDR010026038.1, forward strand.
AAATATTAATTTGTGTCTAGTCATAGCTGTTTGGCCTTACGCAATTTAATTTCTTCAAATTTCTTTTTGGTTTTATCCCTAAGATATAATTTATGGTAGATGTCATATTTTGCATGATACAAAAACAAGTAAAATAAATATAAACATTTTTACTCTTCTACCAGAGAACGAGTCCCAGGAATTCATAGAATTTTTACCTCAGTCACCTCGGAAACTTGTACTGCCTGTTCGCACAGGGCACTGCTGTACTTGCTGTTGTATTGCCGTGTGATTGTGCACTGGGCATGGCTTTGTGATGATTACCCTACAAAACAAGACTGAGTCCTCTATCGCCATGGGCTTTCCCAAAGCCCCGACTTCTGTGCTTTGCTTTGAGAGGATTGTTAACAGGGGCTTGTAGGATTAACAAGTGTCAAGTGAGGGAATGCAGGGGCTGCCAAACAGTAAGCAAGACTTTTCTGTTGTTGTTACAATACTTGAAGTCCCCTGTAACCCACCTCATGCATATAAGTTTTTGTAACAGGCAGGTGGATGTTGGTACACGTTGTTAAGATTTATTTTATGCATGTGTTAACCATGTGTGCTTGTGTCTGTACTAGCATGTAAAGTAGTAATTATTAGAGGGCAACAATGTAAAAACTGTCAAAGTTTAAAATGTGCATAATTGTTAAAAGATTGTACTTATGTATTTTTAGAGAGAGGGGAAGGAAGGGAGAAAGAGGGAGAGAAACTTTGATGTGAGAAAGAAACATCGATCAGCCACCTCCTATACACACCCTGACCAGGAAGGAACACACAATCCAGGCATGTGCCCCAACCAAGAATCAAACCTTTTGCTTTGTGGGACAACGCCCAACCTCCTGAGCCACACCCATCAAGGCAAATGTGCATAAAATTCCAGTTTTAGGAATTTGCTTGATTAATTTAACTCCAACATACAAATGTCTAAAAATACTAGCTAAACTGCTAGTGGCTGTAGTTAAAAACCAAAACCAATGTGAACTTGTTTATTCAGTCATCTGCATGAAGACACGCATAAACAATGAGGCAGTATGAAGACGTCCGGAGAACGACACACACACTGACCTGACAGGATGTTCAAAACCTATCAAAGAGTAAAAGCAAATCGCACATCAGCAACATGCACAGTGCTCCTGTTTTTGTCAAATAATACTTTTTAAAACGACTTAGGTTAATTTTTTACCATATCTAGTAAATAGGATTAATTTAACCTATAAGAAATATGAACTTGATTTCCCAAGGTCTCTAATTAAGCAATATAAAATGATAATTTTTAAATTTTTTGGTTATTTTCAAAGTAGCCAGTCCAATAAGACAACTCAGTTGTGAGTGAATATTTCCTGGGACCGAAGCCTTCCATGGGGGTGCATGGCGGGGCCGAGGGGCAGCCTAATGGTGCCGTCTGCGTCGGCGCTGAGGGAGTGCGATCTTGAGCAAGTGCACCCCGAGGTCCTTACTGAAGCAGACAGACAGCACAGGGAAGAGGAAGTTGCTGTGGGAGTGAGCAGAAAGATTTACTTCCCTGCGCACATGGCATTAGAGGGTAGGCTATGATTCTGGGACAAAAGGAGATATGTGCAAAGAAAGGTGTACAGCAGCAGCTGGCTGGTTTTCCACAGATTCCTATTTTTCACTTGTTGTTTTCCAAAGGGGGTGTCAGTATTCAAATGAACTGAATACCAGATATTTATTGTAATTAGAAAATTAAAGTGTTCAGGTGATTTAAGGATGCACTTAAGTATGAAATAACTAAGTGTTGGACCATATCATCTACTGAATGCTCCTCCATGGACAGCACCACCTCTGGACAATGCACACAGCCAGCGTTAGCTGGAGAATGATGGAATTTTGGTTTGAATAGCTCGAATGTGGCTACAACATGAGGCTGAGGTTCTAAACCATCTTAAGATGCATATATGGATGGTTTTTCCTCTACAGACATGGCACCAGGCTAGAGAAAAAGAGAATTCAGAGCTGAGAGGCATCTTCATTTGAGTCCAACGAAATTCCCTATTTGATCTTCTTTGGTTCATGTTCCTTTTAATTAATCTAAATATCACATTCTTTTAATTAAAAATTTTGTTTATTGCATACTTTTGTTGACCAGGCACTTTCTTATGCCTTCTGGACTGTATTATTTCATAGTATTTGCCCCAAAGAAATAGATGTTTCATACCTAAGGCAAACACTAAAGCCAATATTTGGAATATTTGGGTAAGAAACCTGGAAAAGTCAGGCAAAAACTAGTAGTTTACATTTTTAGTGGACCCTTAACCTCCTCACATGTGAACATAGGACAGATTTCTTTCAAGTTATCAAAACTTTTTACCAGAATAAGGATCTAGTTTGATTTCCTTTAAGCTTTCTTCACATTTAGTATAATTGAGATTGCCTATACTTAATTAAGTGTAACAACTCCAATATAATTATTTTATGAATAATTATATCAGCTGTCTTTTGTTTTAATCATCATGCTACATTTTATCTCCATTGATGACTATCTTAAAAGATTAAACCATAGGCTTTACATCATTTCATTTAAAAATGAGAATAAAATATTTTAATATTCAAATTAGTTCTTTATGACAAAATATTTTGTCTTAAAGTAATTTTTTCTTTTAATTACATAGAGTAAAGAACAACTTGGGGATGTTTCCCTGACTCCCTATTATACCTGCTGTTACCTGGAAGCAAAAAGGACATCTTTTTTAAATTATTTAAAAATCTCCAATATATTCAGATTTAAAAATGGATAGCCTTTGGAATGTTTGCAAACCATTCAATACTGTAGATGATCTGGGGAAGATGGGGGAAATCTGCCTAAAATTTTAATTCTTTCATTTGTGAATTATATGCATATGTGTATATGTTTTTGCATAATTTTTTCTGTAAAGTTATTTTTATTGTTGTTCAAGTGCAGTTGTCTTCATTTCCCCTCACCACACCCTCCCTCATCCCTCCCGGCATCCCACACTTGATCCCATGCCCCTGGACTTTGTCCCTGTGTCCCTTATACATGTTCCTTGATGACACTTCCCCTGTTTTCCCCCCATGATTCCCTCCCTCCTCCCCTCTGGTCACTGTCAGTTTGTTCTTAATTTCAGTGTCTCTGGTTATATTTGGCTTGGGTGTTTGTTTCGTTGATTAGGTTCTACTTATAGGTGAGATCATATAGAATACATAAATTAGATATACTGACTTTTAAACTTAGCACATCACAAACATTTTGGTATAAAAAAGGTGGCAAGTTTGCAATTTTGGAAGCAAACTGTTTCTTATTCCAATGTTCCTTGCCTGGTTAGCCCAGATGATTGGACCATGGGACAAAACTGATAAAGGTTACAGCTTCCATTTCTAGGTAGGTCAGTTAGCTTTACTCTATTTCATGGTCACATGAAACGGATAAGTGACGTAGAAAGAAAATGTGGATTATTACTGTGAATTCATCCCCTTTGCTGGAAAGTCCACCCACGACACACGTTCTAGGTTTACGCCAGTCTCTGTCACTAGTGTCAGGGTGAAAAAAAGAAAAAAGGAAAGAAAAATCCTGACCCTCAAAATACAAAGATTTAATGCTATTTAGCTTCTATTTCCATGATGTAACAGAAGGACCTGCCTTTTCTTTTGATTGTTGCACGTGAGGGGCTCCAGCTGGTCACCTGCCTGAAATTGCTGCAGGCCTGGTGGGAAGCATTTGGGGAGGCACAGTCATGTTTTCGCTTCAGTAGGAAATCATTGAGCAAATCGCTGCTGTTCTGTAAATTACTGTGCTGCATAACTTGCATGGCGAGAAACTATTTCCTTTTTCCATAAAAATTGCAGATAAAGGGTTTCCACAATAAATAACCTGTATTTAAAATAAACCAATTCCTAGAATTTAGAGAACAAGACATACTGTTTCTCGGATAGGAATAAAGACAAATACATTTTTATTACTAATATTAGAAAATGGTATGTTCTCTGTTAAAGTCAGGTTTTCACTTATTTTATTTACTTTGTTACTTTTTGAGATAAATGCATAAAGACTTCTGAGGGTAAAATAACAAGCTAAGTACTTATTTTTGAAAGGAAAACAGCTAATTTTGGAAATCGGAGTACTTTAAGCCTAAGTTTTATGTCTTGAAGGGATCCCCACAATCAGTAATCAACCTAATTGAACACGGTATTAGGAGCAGTTTTTATTGTGCCAAGTCTTATTTAGATGCCAGTCTGAAGGGAAGTACCTCAGCAATTTTAATTTTGTGTTAAGGTGATAGGCTCCAATATAATCTAGGGAAATGCATCCTTATCCCCACAACCTTTCTAAGAGGATGACTCTCCAAATATGGCAATAATGCTGATGCAGCAGAAAGCATACAAAAGGGCAAATTCCTCTGGTCTTTTCCAGGAAAACTTGGATAGTGGAACACAGACCTGGCTCATTGCATTCAGGTGGCAACTAAGACAGGCAGGCAGAAGCGAGGAGACAGCTTTTTCTCAGAAAATAAAGTCCCATTTCAGAGCTACTTTCTCTCTCTCTCTCTCTCTCTCTCTCTCTCTCTCTCTCTCACACACACACACACACACACTCGCGCACGCGCACACACAAGGGGGGCTTGGAAACAAAAGTAAAACAGGTACTCCTAAATACTAATGAATATTAAGCAGATTATCCCAAACCTAAAGGTTATTATGACTAATAAAGAGAAAATGCTTCATGGTAGCTAAAATTTTAAAGTAACAATTACAGTTGGTTCATATTAAAATTAAATTTCCTTATACCTAGAACTAGCTGTAACATCACTAGATTTAAATATCCGATAACTGAATCCATAGTTAAATAAAATTGTGTCAAATCTGTTGAAGACTCAGAAGGTGGCATAAATGTGGTTTCATTGTTGCAAATAATCACTTTGAGGAAAAGGTTAAAAGGACTGTTATGATTCATTCTGAAGATGAGTAGAGTTAAGAAATGATTTTCATCATTTTTTCCAGCCTTTCTCAACTTGTGTTCCGCATCTAAACCACAGAATACAGAAAATAATTTAAGTCACTCTTTTTCCAGTCCTTCCATGTATGGGCGATAACTAGCACTGCTCTAGATACATTGAAGAGAAGTCGGTGTATTACATACAAGAATGCCTTAGAGTAACAGAGCTCAGTTCTCTCTTGTAACAAAGGTTGATAACAAACAGATACACAGTGGACCATAAACTAACATTGGCAAGTTATCTGGAGCCCAGAAAATGCATTTTTAAAAGCAGATGTGTAGACAAGATAAAGTGTGGATATCCTAAATATAAATTACTTAGCATTATAAGAGTCTGCTGAGGAAAATTACACAATTCCCTTCTCCCAAAGATTTTGAAGGCAGGACTGAGGTTCTTCTGATTAGAACAGGATGAAGTACATAACACCTGGAGGCAGAGGTCTTGCCCCACCTGTGAGGAATGTGGTTCTTCCAGTCTTAGCTGTTCAAATGTCCAAGTGGAGGAAGCCCCGAGGTTAGAAGGGGAAAGAACAAAACATGTTGATACATGTAAGAAGTAGTGGGCCAAGCTCCACCTCTTCTCTGAGGAACCCATCTAATAATGCAGAGAAATACCCGTTTACCAGTGTCAGGGAAGGGAAAGAAAGAAACTTCACAGTAACAGACAGAATGTGGATGCTAAAGAATTTTTGAACAAAGTGAAATTTTAAAGGGCTACTTAGGTTCTTTAGAAATATCTGTTGTTACAACTGTAATATTAATATTTTCTAAAAATACCAGATGAATCGAGAGTACTGCTTTGATGACAGAATTACCAATTTGAACATAAGTGATTGTTATTCAGAACTACAAAAAGACATAGAAGACAAACCAAATAAGGCAGGCTCGATGGAAATGGCAAGTTTACTCTCTAAAAGTAACCTGGTTTCTATGTCTATTTTTCTGATGAATGCAAACAGAAAAATTCTGAATACTCTAAGTCCTTTTTTACTAACTATATTCTTTTTTAAAAATTATAGTTTACTTTCAATACTATTTTGTACTAGCTTCAGATGTATAGCATAGTAGTTAGGTAATCATATATACTTACAAAGTGTTCCCCAATAATTCCAGCGCCCAAATGGCAATATACAGTTATTACAATATCATTGACTATATTTCCTAGACTACACTTTACATCTCCACGACTACTTTGTGTGAGTTAAATTCCAAGTAATTGAAGTCCCACTATACGTTGTTGCACATAGTGATCTTTTATTCAATAATCCACATAAGTATGATTCTATTGTAGAATTGTTCACAAAGATCACTATTAGTGTGGCATGTACATTTAAACTACAAACACTTCAAAAATTTATATGAAACCATAAACAACCCTGAATAGCTTCAGGAATTTTGAGAAAGAAGAGCAAAGTAGGAGGGATCACAATACCTGATGTTAAAATGTATTACAAGGCCACTGTAATCAAAACAGCCTGGTACTGGCACAGGAACAGACCCATAGACCAATGGAACAGAATAGAGAGCCCAGAAATAAACCCAAGTCTCTACGGTCAATTAATGTTCGACAAAGAGGCAGCAGCATAAAATAGATCAAAGATAGCCTCTTTAACAAATGGTGTTGGGAGAGCTGGACAGCTACATGCAAAAAAATGAAACTCAAGCACTAACTTACACCGTACACAAAAATAAATTCAAGGTGGATAAAAGATTTAAATATAAGTCGTGACACCATTAAAGTCCTAGAGGAGAACATAGACAGGAAAATCTGAGATATTCCACACAGCAATATTTTCACTGATGCGTCCTCTAAAGCAAGGGACATAAAGGAAAGAATAAACAAATGGGATCTCAACAAAATAAAAAGCTTCTGCACGGCTAAAGAAAACAGCATTAAAATTAAAAGAGAACCAACCCTATGGGAAAACATATTTGCCAATGATACCTCAGACAAGGGTTTGATTTCCAAAATATACAAATGACTCCTTTTAATGTTGCTTTTTAATTATTGTCTTTTAAAGTTTTTATTGTGTTTTTTCATTACCATTTATCCCCCTTATACTCTCTCCCCTGCAGTCACCACATTGTTACCCATGTGCACGAGTACTTTTGCATTTTTGCTCAATCCCTCCAGCCCCAACCTCCCTCCTCCATACCTGCCGTCCTGCTCTCCAACCATGAGTCTGCCTCTGTTTTGCTTGTTAGTTGAGTTTTTTCATTAAATTCCACATTTAAGTGAAATCATATGGTAATTGTCTTTCTCTGACTAGCTTATTTCACTTAGCTTAATGTTCTCTAAGTCTATCCATGCTGTAGCAAATGGTAAAATTTCCTTCCTTTTTATGGCCAAGTAGAATTCCATTGTGTAAATGTTCCATTGTTGTTTTATCCACTCATCTGCTGATGGACACGTGGGCTCCTTCCATATCTTGGTGGTTGTAAAAACTGCTTCAGTGAACATAGGGGTGCTTATGTTATTTCAAATTAGTGTTTTGGATTCCTTCAAATATATTCCCAGATGTAGGATCACTGTGTCAAAAGACAGAGATCCATTTTTAATTTTTTGAGGTATCTCTATGCTTTCCACAGTAGTTATACCAGTCTGCAGTCCCACCAACAGTGCCAAGGGGTTCCCTTTTCTCCACATCCTCTCAGTACTTGTTTGTTGATTTATCTATGACAGCCATTCTGACCGGTGTGAGATGATATCTCATTGTGGTTTTAATTTGCATTTCTCTGATGATTAGTGCCGTTGAACAAATTTTCATATGTCTATTAGCCATTTGTATGTCCTCTTTGGAGAAGAGTCTATTCAGGTCCTTCACTCAGTTTTTTTAGAGAGCTCAGAAATAAACCCACACCTTTATAGTCAATTAATATTCAACAGAGGAAGCAAGTACATGCAATGGGCTAAAGATAGTTTATTCAGTAAGTGGTGTGGGGAGATACACGCAGAAAAATAAAACTAGACCACTTTGTTGCACCACATACAAGAATAAATTCAAAATGGATTAAAAACTTAAATATTAGACCCCAAACCATAAAAATCCTAGAAAAAAACATAGGCAGTAAAATCTCAGACATTGCTCATAGCAATATTTTATCCGATATATCTCCCCAGGCAAGGGAAACAAAATAAAAGACATGCAAATGGAAGTACATCAGACTAAAAAGTTTCTGCACAGCAAAGGAACACATCAACAAAATAGAAAGACAACCCACAGAATGGGAGAACACATTCTCCAACACATCTGATAAGGGGTTAATATCCAAAATTTATAAAGAACTTACAAAACTCATCATCTAATGTTTCTTTAAGGAGTATTTGGACAAGGCATCCATCACACTGTGGGTACAATCTGCTTTCTTTGGCAACTTATCATCGCTGTAAAATGAGAGTCCTTATTGATCGCTGCTTATGCAAGCAGTTCACATGAGTGCCGTGAAACTGCAAGTGAGCAGCAAAGGGCAAATTTGTCTTCCAAGAAAATAGTGGTTTGAATATCTGTAAATACTTCTTTTGTAGCAAACAAGCATGCAAATATGTCATTTACTTACAGAAGTTTCTGTTGTAATGACATCAAGGTTGGAACCCATAAAATAGCCCAAAGATGAGTGAGGACATGAATAAAACTTTGCTTTGCTTTGCCTAACCGCTGCCCTCTTTTCCATTTTCAGCTATTCAAGAGCAAGAAAATGAATCTGTGTCCCTATCCTTAAGCCCAGACATCTCCTTAAATAAGTCACAGCTAGATGACTGCCCAAGGGACTCTGGCTGCTATATCTCATCGGAAAATTCAGATAATGGCAGAGAAGATCTGGAGTCAGGAAATCTGACTAACATGGTGCAGAAGATCGCTGTCACGGAAACAAGTGACTGAGCACACATTCTAAACTCTGTAGCACATTCCATTTTACCTCTTCTGGAGCTGAAAGATCAAATGGGAAAGAAAGAGAAGTATTTGCCAATACAACCTAAAGTTAAAATGTTTTAATACAAATGATTGTATATAAAAGTTCATACCCCTAAAGTTCCCAATTATTGTAAATAATATGTATATTTATTATTTTAAATGCTACATGTTAATGTGTTACGTACATGTATTAGAAAAGGTCTGTTATAAATCTTTGGTATGTGTCATGTAAGCTTTATT
>VMDR010026039.1:0-14195 GCA_007922815.1 Macrotus californicus
ATTGAATCAGATCAATAATCTCTTCTAATCTTTGCCAATTCAGGAACCATGCCTGTGAGATTTATAATTGATGGCTACCACCGTGCTACTTAAGAGAGCTAATCTGGCTTATGGCAATAGAAATAAAGACTTCTTGTTACTTTGGTCTAAAATCTGTCTCTCTGTAGCCTCCTTTCATTACTCTTGATTATAACTTCTGTATATATTAAGGCATCTTCTAACCTATATCATATTAATCCTTAAAGATTTGAAGACTTATCCTCACAAATTCCACACATTTCTCTCAGAAATATATGCATGCTATTTTTCTACTTCTGTGTCAGATATTTTTTAAACTAAGTTTTATTTAACTGATATTTTTTAGTGTCATGTCTGAGGCAGGGATCCTGCCAAAAACTGAATATAGACTACTTTATACAAACCAGTCATTTTAATGATCTTGATCGAATGCATCTGTGGGCCTTTAAATGAAGACTTAAACTTTCCTGCACCATTAGTTTTACACTTCATGAGAAAAAAAAAAGTCTTTCTTGGAAGTGAATGAAAAGCACAAAATAGGCTATTCTGACAATGTCAGGAAAAGACCTATTTCCAGTATTCTAAGTATATCTTTCTCTGTTTCTGACTTCTAGAACAGGGCATATGCTGTACCTACAGTAAATCTTGATGCAGGAAAGTAATGTGAGCGAGAAAGCTATCTGAAATTGCACCAGAAAACACACATAACTGGCATGCACTGAGAGCAGCTGCCATGCGATTATTGGCAGATGCGCGGTGTGCTTTATCTTCGCTATACAATTCATCTGCATGGCCATCCAATTTTTAGAACACCTTACAATGTTACCTGATGTAGCTTTGGGGAATTTTTTAATGACATCGTTTCCCCAGATGATTTTGGAGAAAAGTAAAAAGTATTCCATAAATACAGAAACAGGTGTTAGCGTGCTTGCTAAATAGGCATTATATTATACCTTTCCTTGTAAGATGGAATTGAAAGGTACTATTGCTGAAAAAGTGACTGTGGTTAATGTCAGTTTTAACAGTGCATCAACTAGTATTGATTACTTGGCTGAAAGATATACATTATTATGAATATAATTAAAATGGAGGGACACAACAGTGAAACGTTTGCAGTGCTAATGCGCTGGTCATTAACTGCCCTCCCCCCAAAAGTCTAGATACAACTGGTCAATTACAAAATAAAAGAAAACCATTATCTCTGAGTTATGGACAATCTAAATATTTTGCCACATCATTCACAATGATTATCTAATGGGCAGTGGTAAAAATCACACTCATGGACAGCTTTTTTATTGTATTACAGAAAATGACTTTGTGAGAGGAAAAAGACTAAATAATTTGAATAGCATTACTCAATTTTCATCAGAAAGGCAGAAGTGAATTGAATATGCAGCATTGATTACATATTCAATGAATAAAACTCATTATTCTGCACATAAGTAAGTAGACAGCATGACTTTATGCCATCTCTGACGAATAAAAATAAGTTATATTTGCCTAAAGTCCTAAGACATGTTCATCTGGTAGATTTATCTCTAAAGAAAGGCAAACTTGTGTCATGAATGATTTTGAAAGCTGCCCAAGTAAATTTTTCATGGAAATTACTCAATGCTCTTTGGATGAATTAATCTACTTTTGAGTGAGGTTAATGTCTCATCCGTATTGAAGCCAAACATATAGAAATATTCTTGTTATCTGGGATTGATGAATTATTTCTCTGGCTAGTCTTTTTTTTTACAGATGAGAGAAGTAGATTTTACAAGCAGGTAGTATAATTTTCTTTGAGGGCTTAGCCTTAGAAATTTTATTCACTGCATATAATTGATTTTAAATGTGATAAATATGATATTTCTGAATTCTTCTTGCAGTTTGACCTGCCTCTTGATTGAGTTTAAAATATTTTTAGGATCTAAAAAGGTAAAATTAGCCCTGGCTGGTGTGGCTGAGTGGATTGAGTAATGGCCTGTGAACTAAAAGGTCACCAGTTTGATTCCCAGTCAGGGCACATGCCTGGGTTTGGGCCAGGCCCCCAGTTGCGGGGTAGGTGAGAGGCAACCTATCAATGTATCTCTCACACACTGATGTTTCTTTCCCTCCCTTCCAGGCTCTCTAAAAAGAAGTAAATAAAATCTTTTCAAAAATTAAACTAAAAAGGCAAAATTAAGGAAGGCAGTTACTTGCTGACTGTCCAATTCTCTGACATTGTGATAATCTGTAAGGGAATGCCTATTTCAGCCTACTTCATTTCCATATTGGCACGAATTAAAAAACAAACAAACAAACAAAAACAACAAAAACAACTCAGGACAAAGTAAATTCACAAAGCTAGAAGTTACAATGAGTGACTCAATGACTCAATTCCCAAAGTGCTCATGGTTCCTATCACAATGATACACAAAAAGTGTAACACACACATGCACATGAGCATTGACAAGTCACATTATTTATGCTGAAAACTCACTGAAAAAGAATGAAGTCACTTGTGGAACAAGACATCTTATCACCTTATTTCTGATCAAAGCTGGCTTGGGTACATAAAACCCGTGTGCCACCACAATAACTTTTCTACTAATGAAGCAGGCTCATTCATTCACAGGCAGCACACACAAGTGCAATGTCCCCACTGCAGCTACAGGTCCCATCTAGTTGGTTTTATGAAGGACCTCTTGGTTAGTAGCCATTGGAAGTATGAAATTATAAGCCATGGTCAAGTAAATAGACAGTTTTGGCTTTGATGTTTTATCACTTATTTAGTAATTTGAAAGGATTCAATTTGAGCAATTAAATATATTACTGTCATACCATTGTTGGAGTAGATCCTTGATATGATTTTGCTTCATTGTATAAACCTTTAAGTGGTTATTTTGACAATGTAGCATGGGAAACAGAATATTTAGTAAATTACTATCCTGGGGTATTACAAGAACTTGGAGTGGAAAGGCTTCCACCTAAAGTCACTTCAGTAGATTCTGAGGCCCAAGTGAAACTGCCTATCAGCCACTCTGAAGGATCAACAGAGGGCAGAGGATGCTATTTTTGGAGCTGCCTTATAATGGTGGGAGCAGAACCTGGGTGGTTCTGATAAACTGCTGTTCTCAGAAAGGACAAGATGCACATTGGGAAAGCAGAGGCTTATTGGTGAGGTCCAAATGCATGTTAAGATGCTGATCATGAGGAAAAGGAGAGCTGGGAAATGTTAAGATAAACATCTATTTATCTGACTTCATATTTCCATGAAAAGGTATTTCCGAAAGAACAACACTTTCAACTCTTTTTCGTACGTCCTTGTGATTATTTTGACAAAAAAAAAAAATCTGCATTTGTATGGCTGAGCTAAATTTTGGCTCTCTATTTTTCGAGCCACTCTATCTAAAAGATACAGGTAGCTTAAAATACTGTCCATGCAAACTGAAAGTCAAAAGAGAGATATAAAGAAGTTGATATCCATTTCATGTAAGCACGCTCCATGAAGTACCCATATTAAGAAGATGAGTAAATCATTACAAAGTTCAAATTTCTTCTATGACTTAATTTGACAGAATTTAAGAACTTCATATTCAGCATTCAACTAGTCAAGAAATGTTCTTTGAATGTCTACTATTTATAGTATTTGTAGTGTTTGGACACAGAAACAAAGTGGTGAAGAAAAAAGTCAAAGTACCTGTCCTCATTAAACTTATATTCTTAAAATTGTTTAATAAATGAAGGTCATAATAATTGTCATTAAGATAAATAAAGCTGGAAATAAAGCAGTATGAAACTGAAAGGGGAGTGGGCACTATTTTTTACAATAATGTCATGAAAGACTACTGTTGTAAGTTGACATTTGAACAGAGGATAGAAGAATGAGGGACCCATGTTGTTGATTGGGAAATTAAGATTCTGGATACAGGAAAGAGCAAGTGTAAAGACCTTGGCATGAGAGCACACTTGGATGTTTGAGCAATAGAAATGAGACCATCGTTTCTGGAATGAAATGAATGAAGTAGAGAGTGGTGGTGGAGAGAGACCAAGGCGCCGGAAGTTCATTATCTGAGGCTTTTATATCATGGTAGGAAGTTCAGATTTCACTTTGAGTGAAATGGGAAGCTGCTACATGGTTTTGGGGAATAATGAAAAGATATTATATATTCTAAAATAACCGTCCTAGCTATTGTGTAGCTATCGAGCTTCAGATTGGCAATGATGCACATGTTGAAATCAGTTGCAAATCTGAGTGCAGGAGATCAATATTGGAGGTTTGCACAAGGGTGAGAATTTGGAGATAGTGAAAAGTAATCCTATTCTGGACACCTTTCAGAGATAGCACTTTGAAGAACACATGCTGTTGAATTAGATGAGGCATGAAATAGATGTATCAGTTTAATGTCAAAGCTTTCTCCAGAGACATGGAAGACTGGCAGGGCATCTTTAAGAAGAGAGATGTTCAGGAGATTAGTTTTGGAAGTGTTACAGGTGAATTTACTTTGTGTGGCAGCAAGCTTCCTAGATGTCTCTGATGGTCCTTGCCTCATGGTATTCACACCCTCATATAGACTTACACATGGCATCTCAGTTGGTCTTTATTATACAGCATGTAATAGAAATGATTGTTATGTCACTTCCAAGATTAATTTAAATATATCAATTTAAAGAAATTAAGAAAGTGTATATTAATTTATAACATTGATTCCAAGTCAATATTACTTATGACATCACACTGGCTAGAACACTTATTTGACAATCACCATCCAAATTTAAGAAATCTAAATATATTATTAAGTGTATGTTTGCAATTTGATGCCGAGTTACATTGGCAAAAAACATACTACTCTATGCAGAATCTGTAATGAGAGTGGCAGAATGTAGATAGATGAAAATAAAATGTATAACCACTAACTTGAAATTCTCCTAAGTGCCTAAGCCACACCATTATTAGACACAATTCTAAAGTGTTAAAAATGTACATGCTTAAAAAGCTTGTTATAAAACAAAAGGTTATGTCATTGTCTGATAAAAATAATTATTGCTATCATAAAACGTTTTCTCCTTAATTTGGCTAGGGCTTCTGAATATATGGTAACCAGTGACCATAACCTTCAGAACACTTGGCTCTGGGGATTAATCATTCACTCTAATGGTCAAATGTGTACTCTTCAATTAAACATGAAAATGCTTTTTGGTTGTTTAATAAATTTGCTCTGTGTCAATAAGTGAATGCCCACTTTGCTTTAAAATTGATAAAACGACACAGAATATTAAAAATATGTCACTAATAAAGCCTGTGCTCAAACTGACTTCTTTTTCCAGATCTCGAATGTGTTCCATAAAGTCCAAAACTGTGAGTGCGTGTGGTGGAATTGTGCTGCACACAAGCTGCCCATCCTTCCTGGGAACTAATGTGTCCATAATCTAGTCTTGCAGAAGTAATTTAGCTTCACTAATTCTCAGTTTCTTCTTCTATAACTACAGATAAAGATATTAAGAACTATCCTGCATGTTTCAATGAAATAAATGATCATATTTACTACACTGACTTCAAAGCCTGGGAAATAAGATCCAGGACATTGTGTCCCTTCCCCTGCCCCCAATTCCTTCTCCTTTACTTGCTTTTAAAGAGCTAACTCCTCTGTGAGATAGAATGCTTTTTTCCCACTCACATTTTATTTCCTGTGATGGGAGCTCTGTCAGTATAACACTCTTGCCCTTTTCCTCCAGGACACCCATATTCCTTAAGTAAATGGTAAATTGAGAAGGATGCGCAGGGCAGACTCTGTTCAGCTTGCCTCCATGGTCTAGGACATTCTGCCTATTGGCCGTTTGAGTTCTCCCCTCTGCTGGCATGACTTTCACATGCAGAGGCTTGGCCTGGTCCAGCGCTGCTTTGTTTGCCTGGACACTGGGGCACTGGACACCACTGTCTAAAGTTGGGGTTCAGTAGCAGGGAACTTACTGCCTGCAGATAAACCCTATCCCCTCCAACCTAGGCTTTATCTGTAATAAAAGTAAACATTTTTCCTGCCTACCTCAGTACTTTCCTTACTTATCAGTTTGTATGGAACTCAGATGGTGAAGGGGGGAGCTCGATATCAGGCTCCTGCAGAGATCTCAGCAAACTCCAGTTATCACTGTCATTGGCTGGCATTTGGGCTTTGACAGGTCATAAATGTTGATACAATAATTCAGCTCATGTGTCATTGCTTCAGATATCTGAGTCATGACATTTATAAGTTTTACTTTTTTCTTACCATTTTCCTTATTAGATCAGCAAAGAAAAATATCAGAAGGCAAGTGTCTAAAGTCTGAGGGTAGTCACTTCTGAATTTCCTGTCAATTTGAAAATTTGAGGAACGTTTCCTCATCAGCAATGGCCCATTGGTAAGACGAACTTGCTTGCCTTCCTAGCCTTATTTCCTAGCACTCCATTCCAATCTGCTCTCTGTACTCTGGATATATTATATTAAATAAATATTATATATAATGCCCTGATTTCAAGACATGACATGCTGACACTTCACAAACCTCTTAAGCTATTGCGTGGAGTGCAGTTTGTCATGTTTATGCCAGATTGTCACTGAGCTGAATAATTTGCATACCATACCTACACTTCTACTTTTTCCTTGCTTACATTGTTTTTATTTTTAAGTAGTTATTAATATATAATTTATGCACCATATAATTCACCTGTTTAAAAATATACTTCAGTGGTTTTTAGCGTAAGTCACAGACATGTGTCCTGTCCCTAAAATCAATTTCAGAACATTTCATTGCATCAGAAAGAAGTTAGGACATTCCTTTCTGCCTTTTATTGTTTTTTATTTTTTTAATGGCACTAATATTTTGAGGAGTTCCGGACTCTACTGTTAATGAACAAATAATTTTCCATTAAGATGTTACTTTTTTTTTATTTTGTTACTAGTAAAGAGACATCAGAAGCTTGACCTTTAAGTCACCTAAAAGGTTTTCCTGCCTTTTGCTCACATTCTGCTCCCTTCTGAAAACTTTCCTCTTTGTTGTAGCCACACAGCACCAGAATGCTGAGAGCAGGGAAATGCAAGGGGCACTCTTATACCTGCCTATACTTGTAGTGGTTGACTCCAAGCCCTGGATGACTGGGATTTGGGATTTTGGGTCCCTCAGATGTGGCTCTAGTAGCACGGATTTTCTATCCTGCTGTGGCTAATGGACAATAATTTGCTCAGGGAATGTGTTTGAGAGAAAAAGAAGGCTCACAAATTTCTACCTATTACTTTATGTGTCCCTGAGATCTGGAGACTGACCCTCCTCAGCTCTGCCACTTGAGTCCCTCATCAGGTCACAGTACCTTCTTGTTCCTCATATTTTTCTCACCGATGTAACATAACTCAGCACAGTCTTACATTTTCCTCTGACCTTGAGAACATGTTAATAATTGGACTAGGAGCTTGTGCAAGTTTCCCAGCTCGTCAGCACTGAGCACCCACACACTTCTCATTAGGTGATAAAATATTGCAATAAATGTGGTAAAATTATATATTGCAATAAATGTGGTAAAATAAAATTAGTCTGCTGGAAAAATATTCAGGTGATCATTATATTTTAGCTCTAATGAGGTACTTTCATCTTTGAGACCAGATTGTTTTTACAGTTTGAAAACACTGTTGTGCATTATTTTCAGTTAATTACAAAGAATTTAATTTTAGAAATGAATATACAAAAAGCAGAGTTCACAATTATCATAATAAAATCTCCAGAGAATTTAAATAGAGTATATTTTCTAGACAAATTATTTTTCTTTAAATTAAAGCTAAAAATCAATGTTTGATTCTGTGAGAAATGTCTGACTAGTCTTTTATGTAAACACTTTAAAAATATTCTTGATAGAACAAAGTTAACTATGGGCTGTTAGATCTCAGTGTCATTAGTAACAGATTGGGTAGTTAAATTCTGCACCTCCTGGAATAACTAGTCATAATTACAAAGGCTAAACAAGTTTTTGAAAAAAGCAACAAAGGAAATATCATAAATAAGCACTTCCTATACACATAATTATATAAAGAGAAACCATGAAATTGAATTCAAATTATATCTTGTGAAATAAACTATGACCTTCAAAATCTTCTATATCAAAGTTCATCTTTTGCATTTTTATTTAAATGATGGAAGCATATATTAACATCATATAAAATGTGATTCCCTGAGATTCAGAGTCAAAAATTACAGCATAGACACATATTTAAGATTCTGTGTGATTAGTTTATACTTCACTTTAGGAAGTAATCGAATTGTTGATGAATGCTTCACATTAATGCTGTTTATAAATCAAAATTTCAACCTTTTTAAAAAATCATGTATTTCAAAAAGATATCTCACATTTACAATATTATTTCTTTTTGATCTAAGCTTTTCCTTCTTTTTAAATTGATATTGTTGGCTTGTATTATTTGAGTGTTCAATTTACACTATTGACATCTGTGTTTAGATATACCAGACACATTCTATCTTAACTTTACCTTTTATTAAGAAACAAACAAATGTAAAATTGCCACACATATGTACATACATACATATGTGTGTTGTCTGAATATGTATATATAATATACAAGAAAATTATGAAAAACACCTTTCCCCTTTTCTTAATTCCACTTTAAGCTTTTTTATCATTTCTTTCTTCCCTTCGTCTCTAGCTACATATGCCCAGCGTATATATAAAATAGCAAAATGCCCAGTTTGTTCATTGTATTTTTTCTAATGCCTAAAAACTTTCAAGACACATTGTTTCAGAGGTTTTCATTCAGCACTATGTAAGTTCAACCACAATACTTGTAATATATATATATATATAAATTATATATATAAAACTAGTGTAATGTATAATTTCTTTATATGGTTTTCATCCCTGTCAGAGATATCTTTAAGTATAGCAGATTAGATAAATTGCCCTGGGTCTTAATAACTATGCCCTTTAAATATCACTATCCAGGCAGTGAATAGAGAGATTTTATCAATATAATATCATGAAAGGAGCAAATATAATAACTACCATATCATATCAACTTTACTTCCTTTATCATTCTTAAGAAAAATGGTCTAAAAGTGACATGAAAGAAAGGTTAAACAGCATGTCCTGGCCATGTCACGCCGGAGCCATGTTTAATGAGCCCTCCAAAGGATTATTTAATTCTGTAAAATGATGTATTTTTATGTAATTTGTTGTTTACTATTCAATTAGAGCCAGATACCACGACGTTAGACATCAGGTTGAGCATTCAATCTAGTAGAGTTCTCTTACGAAAGACTGCATCAAAGAGTTTATTTTGGTGTTGTTTGGTTGTATGTTTGTTTTTGCTGTTGCTGTTGTTGTTGACTTGCCTTGTACAATTGCAAATACTACAGAAATAACTCCCAGGGCTCGTGAGACCGCACAACATGCACAAGTAAGGCTTGTAATCAAGCGAAGGGGGGCTCAGACAAGCTTAGGAGGAGGTCCAGGAGACGTCATGGCTTACCCTTCTTGAGGTTTTTATTGGCACAAAGATGTACCTCGTCTTTGAATTAAATTTTCAAGATTGGTGCAATGAATTTTGGTTTCAAGGAGCCTTCAAACAGATGTATTTTGTGTTCCTCAGGTTACTTAGCCATGTCAGTTGTCTAACCTGTTTTATGAGGTGAAAGACATCCATAAACAAACACTCTCTGCTCCAGAGGACGTTTAGGTTTTAAACAGTATATCGCAAAACATTGGTTAGTAAGGGAAGTCTCATTTTGACTGAAAATTAAGCCAGACATCCCAGCATCTCAAAGATAAGATAGAGCTGTCACCACTTAACTGTAAAACAACTCTTCTGAATAAGAACATAAAATAGTTTTACATCTAACCCAGCAATT
Source organism: Macrotus californicus (assembly GCA_007922815.1). NCBI lineage: Eukaryota > Metazoa > Chordata > Mammalia > Chiroptera > Phyllostomidae > Macrotus > Macrotus californicus. The sequence continues at coordinate 9,868 of VMDR010026039.1, forward strand.
TAATTATAACAATTTTAATGCCTATAAGCACCAACAAACTCAAAATGTTTTTTATGTAACATGTTTGAAAATTGTATAGTTCCTCATTAATGGTGTGTTGAATATATTTAACATGCATTTATTTAATATTTGTGCCGGAGGAGGTCATTGAAAGGATGTGACCACAAGTTGATCCGTGAGGTGGACCCCATAAGGTGGAGGTTCCTCATCCCCACCCCTATCCTTGGAATGTATTTTCCACCCAACATTCCCACATCAGGGGCTGTTTCAAGAAAGAACATAGCTTTGAGAGAATAAAGTATTGTTGAGGCCATATGGACAGAATACCTGAGTGAATCCAGTGAAGGTCTCTTGGTAAACTTGTAAGATTCTGGTGGTTGGGTGTGGAGATCCACTATCTCGCACCCTCCCAAAATGAGCCTCAGATGTAAGTGCCTTTGCTTATTAACCCTGCCACATACCAAGCTGGAGTGCTCTCCTCTTTCTTCAGGCTCTCCTGGCCCTCTGTGTGCAGTCTATGGGCAGTGTATGGACCTACAATTTATCTGTTATATGTTTAATTTTTTAAAATTATATATGAAATTATATTTTACTTCATTTCAAAATTTTTTTGTTTGCCACTTCTATTCCTTCCGTGATGACTACTTTTGATTTGCTCTTTCACAGTCCCCTGGTATCTTGATGAATGAGATTTCCCAGACCATGCAACTTGATCCAGGCTCTCAGATCTTTTATAAATGGATTTCCAAATTTTTATTTTTATATGATGTAATGACAAGAGGAAACTCAGGTTGTTGAGGTTATTTCTTGGTTTTTGTGTAATAGTGCACTCATAATATTAAGAATATTTTCCTTTAAACTCTATCTAGAAGTAAAATTATATAAAGATTACATAAAACACAGTGACAAACTCTTTAGTGGTATTATTATTTATAGATGTTGAGACTGATGGAAAAATTTGGGCTGAGGGGATCAGAAGTATGATTTTGGGTAAATATTACTCAGATAAATATCTCAGTTATATGTATATTTTATTGTTTTAAATTTTAATCCATTTTCCTTCCATAGAGAGTGAGATTAGAAAGGGAGGCAGAGGGGACAAAGGAGCATGAGAGAAAAGGAAGAAGTGTGAATCATTGCTGAAAATACTAATGTGCAAAATAATTAAAATTAGGAGGATGATTCAGGGCAATCAAAGTTGTTTTCCTAAGGCAAGATTTCTAAATAATCACAGGGAATTAGTTGATTTATTTGATGCATACAGAGGCTTCTTTTTTGTAGGAGTAAATATATTTTGTCAGTATTTGGAGAGGCAATGGCTTTAGGATCCCTTTGACTATTCTAATTTAATAATATATTTCACAGATGAAAATTGGAAAATCCATTTGCTATTTACAATGGTAGCCTGGTTTTATCTCATTTTGTAAGCTTATCTTTGTGTTGGTTAAAACTCATTTTCAGGAGAGAAGTGGTGAGGTGGAGGAAAAAATACATAAATATTTTTCATAACATCTATGGATGTCTTCATTAGTATTAATGAAAACAGAGCTCTGATATCTGAGGTTTCTGAACTTATACACCAGAAAACAAATCTCCTATGAACTACATTTTCACTAATATCCTTGCAAAAAGCTCACACCCATTCACATAAAGGATTCCAGCTGCTTTGCTGAGTTTTTCCACATCAGCAAAGTCAAGCATCCCACAAGTCACAGGCGACAAATAATGCTCAAACATCTGCTTGCTAACAATATAATCTAGCTCATTCGCTATCACCGGCTTCCTGATATTGTGCCCACAGGAGATGTTCAATAAATACTGAGTGAAATGTTTCTACCTGTTGAGAAGAATAAATGAACCTGCAGGGCGAGGGAATGATGATGCCAGGACATTTATTTTTCTTTTAGAATAAATAGTTGCAGGTCATGTGAAATGCGTGACATACACTGGACATCATTGTGTTTTGATAGCATGGTCTGAGTTTCAAAGAAGTCCAGTGCAGTTTACCCAGGGAATCTTAAATAGGTCAATGCCACTGAGAATGTTTCTTGGGTTTGGGATGATGATAATTCCAATTTCTGCTCAGTTTGTTTCCGGAGCAAGCAGTGATCCCAACGATTAAACTTCTACCACTGGGGGTAGTAAGAATTCAGTTTCAGCTAGCTATGAATGAGTCAACAAATTGCAAGCTGTTTGGCATATTGCCCATAAACACAGTTAGTTTAAAATGTTCTTAGATAAGGCACTGAAAATTCAATACAGTAAGGCATGTTACTTTTCAAAGATACAGCAAAATAGATTTTACATTAAAATATTATCAGTTATATTTCAAAACTTTATTTTACATTATCTAATATAAATGTTTATTTTAAAATTTACCAAAATAAAATATTTTAATTCTTTCTATTTTAAAGTTTAGGTTTTTATGGTAGTTATATACTATGTACTTTCTTTTCCAACCTTTTTTCAGTATACCTTTATATATACTAACTTCTCTCAGGCAGTTATTTTATAACTTTCTCTAACATGCCACACATATACATACTCACTCTCTCCCTCTTTCTTTTGTCTGATTGTTGTTGTGCTTCTTATTTCACAGAGAAATAGAAGCTAACAGAAGTGAAATATCACCATTATTTCATCTAACAATGTACCTACATCTGTAACCATAACCCCCGTTCTGTATTCTCTCAAGTTCTTACTGCTCCTTAGTGCAATGGCCACCATCCACTTCATCAATGACTTTGATTCAGTAATGATCCACTCTTTCATGCATCATCAAAACTTCTCATTAAGAATGAGAACAGGTTGTAATATCTTCTGTCTTAAAAATCCTTCCAAGATCCTCATAACCAACTCACTTAATTATGGACTCATCATCTGTTCTCTAGAGTAAAATACCATTAATTATCTACCTATACATACTCCTTTTTAATTAAATTTATTGGGGTGACATTGGTTAATAAAATTATAAATGTCTCATATATATAATTATATGATACATCATCTGTGTATTGCACTGTGGGTTTACCACCCAAATCAAATCTCCTTCTGTCACATGTTTGACCCTTTTTATTCTTTACAACCTCACCTCACCCCCCTTCCCTCTGGTAACCACCATACTATTGTCTGTTTCTATGAATTTTTGTTTGTTTGTTTATCTTGTTTCTTCATTTGTTGCTCTCAGTTTTATATACCTCTTGTGAGTGAAATCATATGGTTCTTGACTTTTTCTGCCTGACTTATTGTACTTAGCCTGATGTTCTCCAGATTAATGCATGTTGTCACAAATAACATTATTTCGTTTTTTATGGCTGAGTAGTATTCCACTGTATATATGTACAACATCTTTATCCAATCACCTGTGATTGGATAAAGGATACTTTTGTTGTTTCCATGTCTTAGCCACAGTGAATAATACTGCAATGAATATGGAAGTACATAAATCTTATCAAATAAAGTTTTCAAATTTTGGGGCCAGATACCCAGAAGAAGGTTGTTGGGTTATATGGTAACTCTATTCTTAGTTTTTTGAGCAAACTCCATACTGTTTTCCATAGTGCCTGTATCAGTTTACATTGCCACAGCAGTGAATGGAGGCTCCTTTTTCTCCAACAGTTGGTACTGTCTTATTGACCACAGCCATTCTAACAGGTGTGAGGAAGCATCACATGGTAGTTTAGATTTGCATTTTCCTAATAGCTAATGAAGTTGAGCATTTTTATTTTAATATCTGTTGCTATTTTTACATCTTCATGAGTGAAGTGTCTGTTCAGATCCTCTGTCCATTTTTTAATTGGATTTTTGTTCAGGTTTTTGTTGTTTTTGTTGAGTTTTATGAGTTCTTTATATATTTCAGATATTAACCTCTTATCAAGTATGTTGATTGCAAATATCTTTTCCCAATTGATTGGTTGCCTTTTTGTTTTGTTGTCAATTTATTTTGCTGTGCAAAAGCTTCTTAGTTTGATATATTGCCACTCATTCATTTTTGTTTTTACTTTCCTTACCATAAGGGTCAAATTCATATATTCCTTCTTGAGCACATTTCTATCAAATTTTACATTTATCCCTACTTGGAAATTGTTTTTATCGGGATCACTTCTTACCTATATTAGGATATCCAAGAATGCTGTCATCCTTATTTAACTCAATTTTTAAGCTGAATTTGATATAATTGACTATTCCTTTTATCTGTAAATATTTTACAATTCATGACACTGAGACACAGTGATTTCTTGTTGTTTCTCCCCCTCCCCTCACTTTTCTGTTTTGACTTGCACCAAAATATTGGAATATATTTTGAAAAGAAACCCTGTAAAATTGAC
>VMDR010026040.1:0-14194 GCA_007922815.1 Macrotus californicus
CTGCACAAAAATAATTTATTCCACCCAAAATACACTGACTTTCTACTTGTGTTTATTACTCTTGTGGCTGAAAAATGGCCTTTCTTACTTAACCTCTGTTTCCTGGGTCTTACTGGCTCCAAAATAAGTATATTTTATGCTACAGCTTCTCCCATTTTCTTCTCAGCCAGATATAACTTGAGGCAGAGAATTTAGAAAAATCCATTTACTTGTGGTTTTGTGTTTATTTATTTGAGGATATATTTTTACATACAACTTTAAATGTAATCACTTTACTTCTTATTTAAAATTTTTTGAAATAAAAATGGAAAATTTAAAGTCGATGTCTCATTGAATGTCAAGCTAAAGATCCAGAAATATCTCAGTGCCCTCCCTCTTGTAGTCATCTCTTCTGATGTGAAAATATAGTGTATGAGATGCAAATAAATTTATCTTCTTTTCAGTGTATTAATTAGATATCTCTAATAAAGACGTAGGCAAAATTATAATAGGTCCTTTACAAATAGGCACGTCTTGTACCACAAATCAAAATGTACAGTTAAAAAATATGGAAAGAACAACTTTGGTATAAATAGTGATTTACTCTACTACCGTAATGCAACATTGGGTAGTGAAAAGAGAATTGATCTGACTCAGAAATCCTGGACCCAAGTTCGTGATTCTTTGTCTACCTGCTGGGTGGCGCTGGGCAAGTCTCTTAACTCTCTGATGAGGTCTCCCTGCTCCCAGCACAGTGAGGATTAATGTGATCATGATGCTGTGTGAAAATAAAATGTAATAAATGTCAGTCTTTATTTTCCTAAATCAAATTAAATCTGGCCATCTCCCTGCCATGGGCACTGCTGGTGGCCTTCCCCACATCCACACCGGTACTCTCCCTTCTTAACCTAATTTCTTTCAGATGCCCATGTTTCTCCCATTCCCAGCCCCAGCCCAAGTGGTGAATCCTAAGTGGTCCTAACAGAATACTTTACATGTAAGTGGACTAGGAAGGGCCATGGAGTGCAATTCTGGCCTGAGACATAGAGGGAAGCTTGGAAGATTTTGGAGAACATTCCCTTCACTGTTGAAAGGAACCTTGCTGGAACACAGCCCGAGGCCAAGACCAATGAGCTGAAGATGGCAAGAAGAAAGGTGAGAAGAATCTGTATTTTCAATGACATTTTTGATCCACAGGTTTAACTAACACTTTAGCCACCCTGCCTTGCATTTCATGTTGTCTATAATAATAAAGGTCCTTATTACTTAGCTAGCTGACTCCAGGTTTTTGTTGTTCGTTGCTAAAAGCATTGTGACTGCGACATACCCCAGTATTCCAAGTTCAGCCAGAAGTTAAATACCAGTCATTTTTAAGAATCTCCTACCTGTTGGATCAGATTATAACTCTGAGGCTTACAAGGACCACAAAATAAGGGTTTACTTTCTCCCCAAGAGCCTTCAGAAAGGAAAACAGCTAACACCTCGATTTTAGCCTTACAACATGCAGGTGAGCCCACTGGACATCTGGCACAGAGAACCGGACGAATGATAATAAATTTACATTGTTTTAAGTCATTAAGTTTGGGGTAATTTGTTACAGCAGCAACAGAAAACTAGTACACAACAGGAGGTTCTGCCACGTGCTGGTCCAGAGGGCTCGGGCCTCTGTTACCTCAAAATCCCCAGCCATCCCCTACATTTCACACTCGGCGGGGACCAAACCAAACCTATGGAGTAAGCCATTCTCCTCCTCTAGTCTTTTCTTTTCTATTTTAAATAACGACCTTTCTATGTTTTCTTCCTCCTCTACTCTTGAAGCATAAACACCCCCACCACCCTGCAGTCACAAACAATTACACACACACACACTGCCCTTCCATACCCAAAATGCAGGGGTAGGGTGGTCGTCCCCCTGCCCGACAAACCTCCTCCTTTCAAAAATTAACACCATTAACTCTTCACCTGGAAACTAAGAGCGAAACAGAAACATAACCAAAAATTCAGCTACATTTTTCTGAATTAACTATGGAAATACCATTGTTGATATTCTGCAAATCTTGATGCTAAAGTTCTACTAAGTTTTGCTTCTTCATAAGGAAATCAGATACTACTGTCAGGAAACGCCCTTCTGAGAAAATAATCATTTATCTTTCTCCAGATTCAGAGATATAGTTAAAGCCATGACGAACGTTAGCTTTGACTTGAAATAAACAAAACATATCTTTGTGTGCGATGGAGTTGCCATTTTTCCTCTCTCCCCTCCTGCTCAACAACAACAACGTCCCACAGCACGGCCTGACTGTCTGTCTCACGTATCTCTGAGTGGTCCGCCACACCTTCTGCAAGTGCGTGGGCTTTACGTCAGCCTACTCGCAGGCCACGTTCACATTAGGTTGGCCCATTGATTGCTTTTCAATGACCTTTCCTGTTTTCACCTGTTCCTGTATGTGACTGAGCCGATCAGTCTGATGGTAAAAACTCCAATCATCCACTGATTTCTGTTTGTGTATATGTGTACACATACACATATATAGGCATATGCATATAATGGTTATATATGTGCACATTAGTGTTAATATATGTTCACCTAATCTACTTATATTGCTATTTCTAAGCAAATATTATTTGCATATAGCATATACATCTTTTGTATACATTATCTGTGTTTCCCAAAGCTTTGTCTGAAAGGAAAAAATAAAATCACATTGATAATGAATAGGAGTTCTCTGATTTCTTCCTTCATATACTACTGTAGTCCTTCCAGCTCCCCCCAGGGTCTCTCCCATTATTCCCAGGAGCCAGGAGCTCAGCCCTCTCAGCAATCAGTTGTAATGGCTGCTGCTGAGACTCCCAGGGGTCATGGAGACCCTGGCAGTGCCCTACGGCTGTTGCTAGTATCACAATCCCACTAACGTCCTCAGAGTCACTCAGCCAATACTGCAGTGCCCTAAAGCTTCCCTGCTGATGACACTAAATCAGTGGTGCCCCAACACAGCAGGGTCACTCTGAGCCCCTGCTGCGATAGGGTGTGGCCACTTTGGGCCAACGTTCTAATACCAAGCTCCCAAAAGCAGCTCTCCCAAGTGGTTTTGGTGTCTGCCCAATTTAATGAACTCTAATTGTAGGTTCTCCTTCTAAGGAAACAGTCCATAGGGGTATACTGTTTCCTTAGTGACAGAACACTGGACTCCAAGTGACCCTTTTCTCACCCCCTTCAGCAATGAAATGTTTTTTACTGCATAAAACTATGTGCCCGGCTCCCTATGTGACAACACAAGCAGAGAGAGATTAGAAGATGCTACCCTGATGGCTTTGATGATGAAGGAAAAGTCTACAAACCAAGAAATGCAGCTGGTGTCTGGTAACTAGAGAAGACAAGGAAGGGGGTTCTCTCTTGGTGCCTCCAGAAGGAGCACAGCCCTGTTGAAACTTGACTTCAGATCAGTGAAAGCCATTTCAGACTTCTGATCTCCAGAACTCTAAGATAATACATTTGTGTTCTTTTAAACCACTAAATTTACAGTAATTTATTGTAACAGTAATAAGAAATTTATACTCCTTATAATCCAATTTAGTCTCTATTTTCTCATTATCTTCCTCCCTACCCCCCAAACCTCTCTGGCAAAAGCTCCCAGTTTAGAGACACGGCTGATGCATATTGCAGCAGTTTGTACACCACTTCAGTTAGGGTGCCTTTTGCTGCAAGTGACAGAAAACTCAACTCCAAATGGCTTAAACAATGGGAGAAAGATATTATCTTCCACAAGATGTCCCATGGTCAAGTAGCTCCAGTGTCGATTAATCTCACTGATGTCATCAAAGACCCAAGTTCTTTCCATATTTTTTCTTTGACTGCCTTGATATTAGCTTTGTTCTCAAACTAGCTCCTTTCCCAGTTATAAGACACATGCAATTCTAGACATGACAACACCTAGAAGAAAAAAAATTCTTTCTTAGACTCTCTCTAGAAGACTTCTCCTCACATCCCATTGGCCAAAATTGGGTTCCATGACCCTTCTTAAATCATTCACTGGCAAGAGGGTCGTACCCCAATTTGCGTGATCAGGATTTACCCTACAACATATGAAGATTAACACTCAAGCAAAACTGGGCTCTAGGGGCAAATAAGATAGGGGTAATGGGTGTTTTCTAGGATCGGTGACATCTACCAGGTATACGGTATCTCAATAAGTTCTCACAATCACATCGAATCTCACATTCTACGTGTACAGATGGGACAGCCAAAACTCTGAGAGATGAAACTGGGATGATTACAGGTCAGTCTGAGCTCACGGCCTCAGAACCATTGTAAAGTGTCGCTACTAAGCTGTGAAAAAGTGTACCTTTGGATGCTGAAATAAACACCTCCTCATATGGGACGGTCAATATAAGAGTGCGAGGAGAAAACCCCTCCTTTGGAGTTGTTTACTGTAACTACTCAACACTGTAAGAACAACCTCTTTCTGTCCCTTTTCCCACATGGATTCAGGGGATCACACAAGAGACTCACTTCTCGATGGGATGGCCATAACCTAAGGAAGCTTCATCCACTGTCTGAGAAGCCTGCCCTAAATTTAGACTTCAAGCACAGCAGTTAGTGACTTAGGTACAACAAATTGGCTTCAAAGTAAACTGTGTCCATGCAGGTCAAAGGATGGAGTCAAGTTGTCAGTGTCCTATTTTGTTTTCCAGACAAAGGGAGGTGGGAAAAGCTGGGCCTGGCTATGTACAGCACTCTGGAGGCCTACATGAACTAGAAGACAGTAGAGGGTAGTATTACCCACAGAGACAGTGAAACCAAACACAAGTTCGAGTCCTGACGGTGTCACTATTTGCATGACCTTGGATGAGTCACCTAGCCTCCTTGTGTCCCATCTGTAATGGGGATGGCACCAACAAGGACAATATAGGCATATGGGCTCTGCTAGCTAAAGTACATGTCATGGCTTGCTCTCCGGGCATGTGTCAAGGTCAGAGAGGAAAACAGACAAATTCCAGGTACCGAATAGAATCAGGAAAGGAGTATCCAGGTAAGGAGACACCACAAGGATAGTCAAGGGGAAGACACGTCAGGAATTTGAGATTGAGCTTGGTTTATGGTGACAGGACAGTCATAACCACTTTTGAAATCTGCAGGCCCTTCTATAGTTACGCTGAGCAGTCATTATAAACAACTGGAACAGACCTGGAGGGGTAGCAGGACCGAAAGAAGTTGCCTCCTGACAGTAATTTCATATATTGAGAGGTTACAGCTTACATTACACTCATAAATTCCAAGAAAAATGCAACTTTATTATTCTCTTATAATTAAGCTCTCTTACAGCTTCCTTACTCCCCTTGCAAGCAGAAAGAGGGAACCAGCAATTTAAATTCCTCTCATCTCAGGCTAATCCCATATTCTGAACAGAGCCCTTAGGTAATTTGTCTTTTGGATAGGCATTCAGTCTTTTAGATGTCCTTGCTCCTTCTCTTCCCCAAGATGAAGTTCAAGGAGGGGAAAGGGTCTTTGGTTCCACATGTTGTTCCCTGCTGCAAACTGCCTACACTGGGCTTGTCCCTGAGCCTTTGCAGATCAGCCAGCATCTGGAAGGGTGCTAGTGTCTCCTGCAGAAACTCGCCCCTGGGCTGAGTTGGGTCAGCCTCTTGTGTCTCCACCATGGCCTGGTGGTTCTCCCTGACTGACTGGCTTGAGCTCCACCGCATCCTTCATCTGGCCACTGGCCTATGTGGCTGAGGAGGTCACCTCCCTTTTGCCATGCCAGATCCCGAGGCAGGCCCTGTGGCTCTTACTCAGTCCCCTTACCTATTCTCCTTGGGTTAGGGCGAGGCATGTGGACACTTCTACACCACATAATGGCACAGAAATTGCCTGGGGGAAGAGGATAGCCCTGAGTTCCAAACCTGAACTGAAGGTCCTTGAGGGTCTTATCTAACACACTCATCTCTCACCCCACGTCTCTCAAACCTCTCTTTCTTTTCACATCCCCCACCCCCAGCCAAAGGGTGGGTCTTTCACTTAATGTCCTTTCCCCTCCTGCTGGGATGTGCCCTTGGTTTGTTACCTTCTCCTCCTCCTTCCAGATTCCAGGCTCCTGTCCAAGCTGTACCGGTGGGGTGGAATTCAGGAGAGAAAAAGACCATTTTACCAATGACATGAGCCAAATTTGAAGCTTCATCATAAATAAGAAATGATAACTTTAAGAAAAAAAAATCTCTACCAAATTCAGAGAGCCCCCTTAAAAACAGGCAAGAAATAATTTGAAAGGGTCCTTGTATGAAGACAACACAGATGGCATTTGAATCTGTACATGATTGGGATGCAGAAGCACATCTACGACAACAAGGAAGTGCAAACCTTACGACGCCCATGGCTTCACAGGTGAGTTCTACCAAACATTCATAGAACTAACACCTTTCCTTCTCAAACTATTCCAAAAATTCAAAACAGGGAAGACTCCCAAGCTCATTTTACAAGGCCAGCATTATCCTAATTTCAAAACCAGATAAAGACACTACAAAGAAAGAAAATTATAGACCAATATTCCTGATGAACATAGATGCTAAAATCCTCAACAAAATATCAGAAAACCAAATCCAGCAATACATTGAAAAGATCATACACCAAAGTCAAGTGGGATTTATTCCAGGGATGCAAGGTTGGTTCATTATTCACAAAGCAAATAACATGATTCACCACACAAACAAAATGAAGGATAAAAATCACATGATCATATCAATAGATGCAGAAAAGTATTTGATAAAATCCAGCACCCATTTATGAGAGTAAAAAAGGAAGAAAATCTCACCTTTCATGACACCATGGATGGACCTGGAGAGTATTATGCTAAGTGAAATAAGCCAGTCAGAGAAAGACAAGTACCATATGATTTTACTTATATGTGGAATCTAATAAACAAAATAAACTAACAAACTAGAAACAGACTCATAGACACAGGGAACAGACAGATAGCTGTCAGAGGGGAGGAGGGTCAGGGGCTAGGTGAAGGGATTAAGCAAAAAAAAAACCTCACAGACTCAGACAACAGTATGGTGATTACCAGAGGGAAAGGGGATAAGGGAAGTAGAAGAGGGTAAAGAGGGGATAAATGGTGACAGAAGGAGATTTAATTTCGGATGGTGCACACACAATACGACATACAGATAATGTATTACAGAATTATACACCTGAAACCTATATAATTCTATTAACCAATGTCACCCCAATGAATTCAATTAAAAAATAACAAACGGGTGATTCCCCAGACTTTGATCACAGGAGAACAGGATGTGATTATTATGCTAATGAGCTCAGTAATATCACAAATGCAATTAACAAATGAAGTTTATTCTCACTAGCAAGCATTCACTTCAAAGAGATGAGCTGCTGTGCTCCAACCACACAAGAAACTACTTTGCTGTGTTTGTCCAGAAGCAGTCTTTTCATCCTTGCTCGTTTATTACTGCTAAATGGATAAGTGCCTGGGAATGTGGGCTCAGCTCATTACTTACATATATTACCTTGATTATAATGTGACCTCATGCACATTTCAGTTAGAAGAACCCTACAAAATATCACTTCTATTTATAGCACAGCCTCATCTGCCAAGTCTACAGAGAAATCACATCCTAATTGGAAAAAATAAAAGGTTACCTTTGCACATAAACTGCACATTTATTTAGTCATCGATTTTATTTCTTTCTAATTATCAATGGTTGTGCATCTCCTGGTAGCTTGGATATAATTTTTTTTCCTCCTAATTACTCCTGAGAAATGGAAAGTCAGATGATCAGATCAGTAGATTGGGAAGCTATGGTTTTAATGTGTGGTTTATTGGGGCCATCAAAAATTAAGAAATATTTAGGATGCACACTTTGACTTCTGTACGACTGTGGTCCTGAGGCCCAAGAACTCTCTTCACTATTTGTGTCAGAAGATGCGCATCATCTTTATAGTTTAAAGTAAAATTATGCTCTTGCCATATACTCAAAATTAAATGTTCATCTTGTCACCGGTAGATTTTCTTACTTGCCATCCACAAGAACTGAACTTGGTTCCCAGCTGTGGGTTTTAAACTCTTTGAAGAAATGGATGAAGCCGATCTCCACTAGAAACTGTCCCAGTCACCAGTCCTCAGCACCAGCTCACGCACAGCCGCTCACTCTCCCCCCTGTGCATCTCATCCTGCTTCTCATTCACTGAGTCATCCCGTGTATTATCTGCTCGGGCTGCCATAATAAAATACTATAGACTAGGTGGCTTGAATGGCAGACATTTATTTCCTCACAGCTCAGGAGGCTGGAAGTCAGAGGCCAGGGTGCCAGCATGGAGAGCTCCGTCCATAAGTTGCAGAGGGCTACCTCCTTGTGTCCTCATACAGTGAAAACTCTGATGCCTCTTTCTTGTCTTTTTTCTTTTTAAATTTATTTTTATTGTAGTTTTTCCATTACTGTTTATCCCCCTTGTACCCTCTTCCACCTCCACCCACCCCACCCACCCCTCCCACCCCTGCAATCACCACACTCTTCCTCTTCTTATAAGGACACCACCTCTATCAGGCCAGGGCTCCGCCCTTCTGACCTCACCTAACCTACTCGCCTCCTTAAAGGCCGCTGTACAATACAGTCACATGGGGGTTAGGATTTCAACATTTACATTTGGGGTGGGGAGCACAGTTCTGTTCCTACCATCCTGGCCTGGTACATTGATTCACCAGGACACAGTATTCCTTCACATACAAAAAAAAAAAAAGGTTCGAGGAAGCCACATGGGGAGAGTGGCTGGTGGGTAGCGAGACACATCCAATTCACCAGGCTGTATCATTTTTGCCTTTTGGCTCCTGGGATAGCTTCTCCAGGTGGCCCCTCGTAGAAGCCAAGATAGAAATTTCTCAGCAAGGTTGTAAGGGTTGAAGGAGTATGGAAGGGCCATTAGCCAGAAGAGGTGGCTCTGGTTATCTAGGCAAAGGACGGCTCTGACTGTGGACTGTCACCTACATCACAAGATCTGAGAAGCACTGGAAACATCTGTTAAAAATGCCTCCCTCATTGGCCTGATGCTGGGACTAAAACGTCACTGTTAGAGATGCATCCAGAGGTAAGGAAACGGGAGTCGGTGTAGTTGTCAGCTAACAGAAAAATGGAGGCAAAAGAAGAGACTCTTTCTTATCATTTTTTCCTGGATTGTAAGAGCCTCCAGGGAAGGAGCAGCATTTTGCTCACTGTTGAACCCCCACTGCACCTAGTATGGTAACTTGCACAAAAGTGGGTGCTCAGTATGTCCTCAGTGACTAAAATGTTGCCCAAAGGTTTTGCATTTCTTTCACTTCCACATGCAAAGTGCTGACTAGAACTGATTACCTTTATTGTCATTTATATTACCAAGTATACTTATCCATTTTGTTTTCAGTGCCCGAGGCAAACTGAGTGTGGATGCTCCACAAGGCCAAGCAATAACTCAACCCAAACAGTCACATACCAATATTCATTTCTTTCTGGGTTTCTACTCACTTTGTGAATATGTTAAATAGAAGACAAGCCAGTTTTTATTTAGTGTGAATATATAACTGGAAATTATTCTGGGCCACAGTAAAAGCACAACTGATGTCCTATTCACATTGCAAATAAATTCACTCTTTAGCATTCCAACCATGGGTTCATTTACTGTATTTTCTGGTTGTTTTTATATCAAACAGCTAAATTTTCTGCCTTCTTCAACTTGCAGTATTGGAAGTATTTCTGTTTTGAAACTGTGTCTCTTATTAGAGGAGCTGGCACTGAAAGAATGAGCAAGTTAACAGGGTCAGAAGGAGGTCTTGCCCTGAAGCACAGACTTGGCGTGTCACCTGATGGAGAGATGGGACAAAAAGGGAAAGGTGCCAGGTTGTAGCCCAAGGGAAAGTGATGTATAGTGATTTATACCTCACACATGCCTGACAAGTGGGCTCCTCTCTAAATGCCGATGTATCTGCTTCTTGACCTAGTCAAGGCACATCTGGCTGTAAGGAAGGAATAGAGTTCCTCCAAATTACTCCAGAAAAGGGATTCTGTTCAAAAGATACATCTCTTATGGAATTCGTGGAAAAGGAGGGTAAAAATAAAAACAGACCTCAAGGACAAAACTACAGCTTGTCTGGGAGGCATCCCAGCATGAGTTCCCCACCCTTCACAGCAGTATAACAAGTAAGGTGTCTGAGCTCTGAATGTCCTCTGTCTCTGTGACTTAGTCCGTTGCTATGCAAAGTGTGGTCAGCAATATTGTATCACCTGAACTTGTTAGAAAGCAGAATCTCAGACCTCACCCCAAACCTGAATCAGAATCTGCATTTTAGAAAGATCCTCAAATGAGAAGGGAGGAAGGGAGGAAGGGTAAGAAGGAGGGAGGGGAGGAGGGAGGGAATGAGAATATAATTGGTTGGCTGCTTGGTAGTGGACTGGCCATCCCTGAAGTAAGAGGCCACCCTTGATTGAATTCTGGAGGGGGGTAGATGAAAGGCCATGGGCATGAAGAGAAGTATGGCAGACAAATCAGCTCCACTGCATATTTGAAGTGTGTTTCTTAACTCAGTTGAGCCTGAGTACATTTTGATTGTTTAGTTCCTGAAAGAGGCTACAACTGGGGGCTGATAGTTACCACCTTTATACACATCTCCGGAAATTAGGTACCCCTGTCTCTCAGGTGACTAGAAATGTCAAGTAGAGTAAATGTCATTAGTAGAGTGAATGTTTGGCCTTTATGAGCACTATTGTTATTTATAGGCACATGCAAAACTAAAGAGAAAAGGGAGGAAACTTCTGGTCAAGATGGTGGCATAGGCACACATGGCTCGGCTCTTCACATAACCACAACAAAATTACAACTAAGATATAGAACAACCATCAGTCAAAACTGACACAAATCAAGTTGAATGGAAGTCTGACAATTATAGAATTGAAAGCACATCATCCAGACTGGTAGGAGGGGTACAGATGCGGAACAGGCTGGTTCCACACCCACATGTGGTAGATAAAAATTCAGTAGGGATATCTCAGGAGCAAGGAGACCCAGCTCCACACCAGACCCCCCAGCCCAGGATTCTAGTGCCAGAAAGATAAGTACCCACAATTTTCAGCTGCAAAATCCAGCGGGATTGAGTTGGTGGAAGAAACTTTTGCGGCCCCAAGCAGTTCCACTTAAAAAACACACACATGGACTCACCTACTCAGAATCACTCCCTCTGGGCTCTGGCAATGGGGTGACGGCTTGAGGAGCACCAGTGGTATATAAGGGGAGGCTGAGGTGTCTGGCATCAAGCCACACAGAGGCCATTGTCCCTTTTCTGGGCTCTATCCCCACAGAGTGGCAGTCTGGTGCCATTTCTAAGATTCCATCACTGGCTAACACTGTTTGACCTGCGTTGGAGATCCCCAGAGACTCTACCTCACCCAACTTATAGGCTCATGGGGGCAAGCTCCTTTTCCATATGAATGGCTGGTCTTGGCCCATCCTTCACGACTTCCTAAATCCTTTCAAACAAGCAACAGTTGGCCTCAGTGAGCCCCAGGCCCAGAACTAGAAGCCTAGATTCACAGCTTGGCTTCGTCTGGGAATCTCCAAGCCCAGCACAAGTAGTAGCCATCTCAGATTGCTTTACAGCTCAGGCAGGGTATCCCTGGGCAAAATACTGGTGGGGGCTAATTTTGGCCTACACCACCCAGGGAATCCCAGGGGCCAGCACACCCAGTGGACAGCTACAGACCACATTGGAGCACCACCACCCTGCCCCTACACAGCTGATCCTGCAAAGAAAGTGGAGATTGATGGTAAGTGCTCACAGCCAACCCTTGCAGCTAACTGGCCTAGGTAAAACCCTCTCATTGATCTGCCAACAGCAACCAAGGCTCAACTACAAGAGGAGGGTGTACTCAACCCACATGAAGAGTGTATCTCAAGTACCCAGCTTGGGTGATAGTGGAGGTTGTGCCACTGGACTCTACAGGACACCTACTACATTAGGCCACACAACCAAGATACGGAGTCAAAGCAGCTCTACCTAATACATAAAAACAAACACAAGGAGGATGCCAAAATGAGGAGACAAAGAAACATGGCCCAAATGAAAGAACAGATCAAAACTCTAGAAAAAGAGCTAAATGAAATGGAGATAAGCAATCTATCAGATGCAAAGTTCAAAACACTGGTTATAAGGATACTCAAAGAACTTAGTGATGACCTTAACAGCATAAAAAAAAACCCAATCAGGAATGAAGGATATATTAGTTAAAACAATTTACAGGGAAACAACAGTAGAATGGATGAAGCTGAGAAACAAATTAATGATCTGGGACATAAAGAAGCCAAAAAATAACTAATCAAAACAACAAGAAGAAAAGAGAATACAAAAAAATGAGGCTAATGTAATCAGCCTGTGGGATAACTTTAAGCAATCCAACATTTGTTTCATAGGGGTGCCAGAAGGAGGAAAGAGCAATAAATTGGAAATCTATTTGAAAAAAATAGTGAAAGAAAACTTCCCTAACTCAGTGAAGGAAATAGACATCCAAGTCCAGGAAGCAGAGAGTCCCAAACAAGATGGATGCAAAGAGGCCCACCCCAAGATTATGATGTCATAATTAAACTGCCAAAGATTAAAGAAAAAGAGATGGGAGGGTGATTGTGGGAGAATGGGTGAGAGGTGAGGGGATTAAGAAGTACAAATAGGTAGTTACAGAATAGCCATGGTGGTGTAAAGTACAATATAGGAAGGGAGTAGCCAAAGACTTACACACAAGGCTTGTGGACATGAACAAGGGTGGGGGGAGTTCCTGAGGGAGTGGGACATGCTAGGTGGAGGGGGACAAAATGGGAAAAATGAGGACAACTGTAATAACGTAATCAATAAAATATAATTTAAATCGAAAAAAAAGAGAAAAGGGAGCTCTGTAAAATTCTAACAGTTCAGTGATCTAGTAATGAGCTCTCCCAACCTCTGCTTCTGTAAGACCTGAATTTCTTCAAAGCAGGGTCTTCCCTAATGTTTTCATCTGGGGCAGTGGTTTTCATACCGAAAGGTAGAGAATAGAGCTGTATGTCACTTTCTCCTTAGGGTTTAAACCTCACTTGAGAAGGTAAGGCTGTGGTTAGCTAATTAATAGATTTTATTTTTTACAATTGCATGTACCTGGTTTTTTTCTGATTATGTTTCCAAACTGATTAAAAATTAGACCAAAAAGTAATACACACTTTTGCCCTGCCTTGTAGAGCTGAAAACTGGCTGGGGAAGCCCCTAGACAAGCTCCTGAGTTGGGAAGCCTGCCAAAAAAGAGAGGAAGGCTGCGAACACAAGACTACCAAATAGGATAGGCACAGTTTTTCTCTCTCTTCCCCCTCTGCCCTCTTTCTGTGCTCCAGTTCTCAGCACACAGAAATTTCTGGTTCTTATCTACTAGCAACCAGAAACACAGAAATCTCTCCAGAATCACAGGCTCAGCATTTCTACTATAGCCCATTTTCTGTGTCCTGTCAATCAACATACATTCAATGGGTCCTGCTCCCTAATGCCAGCCAGCCTCAACCCTGCCCTGAGTTCCAAGGGCTCCTGCCCTAAGCACATCCTTCCTGTTAAAAGACACATTGGCAACTCATCTTTGTTAAGAATGTTCAGATGTAACCATGAGGAAAAGTGAGACCTAGCAGGGGCTCTCACTCCTGATACTATTTTTATAAATACAAGGAAACAGAAGGAAAGAGAACTTCAAAGAAAAAATTTGTTAAAACAGGTGCCCAGAACAGCATCTGCAGGTAGATGCTTTCTTAAACCATGTGGTTCTGATGTGTGTTTCCCATATGTGCCAAGAGGTCAGGCACCTAATCCAAGATGGGCCAATCATAAAGTCTCAACTCTCAGTCACTTGTATTGGTCCAGGAATAGGTACATGACCCAAGTCAAGCCAATCAGAATTCTACACTGTTTTTTTTTTTTAATCCTAACTTTAGCAGAGGACAAAAGACCTTTCTTCTCTGGTCTTGGAACTATAAATAGGTGAGGCTTGAGCTACAGCCACAGTGGCACCAGCCACTTGAAAAGCCAGTTCAAGTAAACAAGTTGATGCTCATAAAAGCCAATACAAGCAACGAAGAACAGCAGTCCTCACAATGTTCAGGTCTCCAGGTCCCCCACCCCTGCCCTTTTCTGCTTTCTCTAGTTCAATTTCAGTTCCTTTCACTTGCTACCCAGAG
>VMDR010026041.1:0-14197 GCA_007922815.1 Macrotus californicus
CAAATGAGCAAAGATTAATAAAAGTGGAAAAAGTATGTTCTAAGAAAGGAAAAAAAATATTATGTCTAAAGGGAAGAAAATGATCTTGAGAAAATAGAGGGAGGAGAAATAATAAGTGTAAGGATTAGAAATCAGGCTAAAAAAGGGAAAAATAAAATTTTAAATGAAAATAAGAAAGGGCAGGAGGAAGGCAAAATGGTATAAAATCCTGTTGATGAGGATAGGCTGGCTCCAGTTTGGAAGAATAGTGAATTTAAATTTTGCAGTAGAAAAAAATATCATACAATAATTCAGAGAAAAATTACATCTTGAAAATTTAAAGTGAAATTGTAAATAGTAGAAAAATTTTTTCTATCATGTCTCAAGACAGAAAATCTTCTGCATTCTGGCCTGTTTCTCTGAGACAACAGCTTTCCACCTGGTCAGGAGATAGAAAGTATTCAATATTATTAGCTGGGCAATAATTTGGCTTCTACAAGCCTATATCTTCTTTGAGTGCTGATAAAGGTAAAAATAATGTGGCTTTTGTCTGTTGTTTTATTCGAGACAGCTTCCAGACAATGACAATCTGAGTTTATAAAGCTTAGATTATAGTAGTGAGTTTCAGGATTAGTGGCTCATTTTCAGATGTTGACCCCAAAAGAAATTCATTATTAATGAATCTAGGTCAAATGAAGGTTAATAGATAGGAGAAAGCAGGTGTGTATGGTTCCCAATCATGACCCTCCTAGAAAAGATGAGACTATTTGAACCAACAGTACAAAATACAAGGAAAATTCTATCATGGTTAAAACATGTTGGATGAAGCAGCTTTGTTCTTGAAATGTACCAGCTGTTACTTGAAAGTAAGAAGTCTGGCATACCTTTCCTAGAGCTAAGAATTTATGTGACCTGGCATGACCGTATCAATCCATTTGGGCTAAGCTATACTATGATGCCAAATGACCTCTCTACTTAAAGGCTTATAATCACAAAAGTTTATTGCTCAAATTCTCCTCTATTGTAATCTCTTCCTTCTGGAGGAGTAGCCCCAACTTTAGACTCACTGTTCTCAACAGAGGGACACAAGAGTTGGCAGAACTACTCTGGCCCTTAAAAGTCCTGCTCAAAGCATCACATCTGCTCACATTCCACAAGCCAAAGCAAGACACACAGCCAAGCCTCATGTCAATGATATTGGGAAGTTTAATTCTCCCAAAGGATGGGCAGGAACTATCTGAAAACAAAAATACAATCCACCACACCAACTCAATCTGTAATGGGCCAGATATGTCAATCTACACTCTTTTGAGGAGCCTGAGTTCTGAGTAAGACTAAGCCACTGAGTCTAGTTTCATTTCAAAGATGGTAAGTATGACAAGCTGGAAAGAGTTCAAAATTTCTTCTCTATGGTTTAATTCAAAACAGCTAATAAGAAATACAAAGGACTTATAGGAGATGAAGATGCAAATGGCTTTTCTTCTATCTCCATCCTAAACTTAGCTCCTGTGTACTACACACACATCCTATCTCCCCTAAGGCCTCTGTAACTTACATGGAATGCAGCCTTTGTAGGCCAGAGGAATGAGGATTGATGATTTTCCTGACTTTCATGCCCTCAGCTCCGTCAGTACCCAGAAACTACTCATACCACCAAATAAGTTAATAATTTGGCCACTTGGCAAATTACATAACCCAGGCCTGAGGACCAGATTCTGGGCTTTGAAATTCTTGCTGTGTCAACCTTGAGGCAATGTTCCCTCTATTGTTCCTGCAATGGAAAATGGCCCAGGATATTTCCATTTATGTTTAATTAGGGCACTTTTTGCCTTAGTCTGCCACAGCTTCGAAGTCCAAATTGTCTCACTATAAATGAACATACAATCACGTAATAATAAAAATTTTCCAAGTGGTCATTTTTTTTCCTTTTCTTTATCTCTTTTGTTTTCATTCTATGATCTGGGGGAAGAGGCAGGGATATTTAATTATCAGTAATAACAACATCTATATTTTGATGAGAAGTTATCTGGTGAGACTTCATGCCCACCCTACCTCACTCTTCCCACTACAGGATTGAAAATGATATCTTCCCTCTTATATAATTCCAGGAGATGAAATAACACCCTTCCCAGCAGTTGATTTGAAAGAATCCCACTGGAGCATTCAGATAACAGAATGATGGGTTTCCTTCTTGAGGCATGACCTAAGAAACAGAACTTCTCTACCAAGGGACATCTCCTCTTACACGTGGTCAATTTCATCACAGTGTGGTACATATATTACCATATTGTTATCCACAGAAAAGGACATGTTAAGATTCAAGAATATTCTAAGACAACCATCCTTAATATAGACTTTTAAGTTTAGCTTTTCTGCTTTTGATTTTCAAAATTATCCTACTTTTTGTTGTTGCTATTGTTGCCTGCTGTTAGCCATCATGTTTCTTTAACCTTGCCACTACCAATTTTTTCTGCTGTAAGAAAGTGTCAGCTTAAAAGCCCCAAGTCAAATATGGGACTACCACCCTTATATAGACCTCAATATTTTTCAGTGGAACAGCAGAATTTCAGGTTGTTTCCTTGCAATTTTCTACGTATAAAAGTTCTGAAGGGAAATTGTAGAGTCCTGCATGTTTTCACCGAATTATTGAATTTTACAGTGGGTTGAAAAGAAACATGTACTCATTCCAGTTGAACTCAGCAGATATTTATTAAACATTTTGTGTGTATATGAAATAGAATAGGGGATAAAGATAAGCAATGGTCTGTCTTTTCAAGAGACTTTAAAAAAATCTTTTAAAGGTTTTATTTATTTATTTTTAGAGAGAGGAGAAAGGAGGGAGAAAGAAAGGGAAATATCAATGTGTGGTTGCCTCTCGTGCACCCCCTACTGAGGACCTGATCCACCACCCAGACATGTGCCCTGACTGGGAATCAAACCAGTGACCTTTTGGTTCCCAGGCCAGCGCTCAATCCCCTGAGCCACACCAGCCTGGGCTCTTTAAGAGGCTTTTAGAAAAGATGATAGTAATGGTTACAATACATGGCAGTGTGAGGGCAGTAAGAGAGAAGAATATGAAAGAAGTTGCCCTTTCACCAAAAAAATCATATGGTAAAATCTGCTTATTTTAAAAATGAAGAATTGAAGTCCCAAATCAGTTAAGGAGCTTGACTCACAATAGACTAGTTAGTGACAGAGCTGGTTCCTCTACTGAGGTTTATTTCTACTGCCTAACAGAATGGCACACACAGAAATGGTTCTCAGGGTCTGTTGATTGGGTACTCTTTTCATTGCATGGTGCTAATTTATGAAAGTTTAGGTTTAAAGAGTAAAACATCTTTAAAAAATATCTTGTCTAAAAAATCTCAAAAAATCCAAAACATAATGTAAAATAAATAAATAAAATTTTTGAAAATGAAGGAATTGAAACTCAGAAAACATAAGCGACATGTAAAGTCATATACTAGCTAACAGCTGGTTCAGAATTGAGGTCTTTTCAGTTCTTGGCTGTGTGTACTCTGGTCATAACACACTAATCCAAGAGAGACCCTGTGCAAAGACTATCACCACAAGTCAGAAATCAGAACTTTGAATCAAACTGCTATTCTTCAGTTTTCATTCAAGTAATAACCATATTAAGCACCTGTTATATGCAGTATTTTGTGCTCGATGCCAAGGAGAACATGATTCTTGATCGCAGGAAATCTTCATTGTTTTCCTCACCAAATATTTCCTGAATATACATGATGTGCAAAGCACTGTGGGGGACAAAATGATGTAACAAACACAGTCTTCGACCTCAAGGGCTTAAGGCAATGGTAGCCATGAGAAGACATATACACAAATAATTATAATGTAGTGAGGATACAGGATACCAAAGTGTTGTAGGTTTTCAGAATAAGAAGTCATATCACCATGTGGATATTGTGAGGTCCTCTTGAAAGAGCAGTTGAGGTTAACTTTGAAAGATGGTGGATTTTCAACAGAGATAAATAAGAACCAAGGAGACATCTAGCCAATGTTATAGGATAAGCAAAGGCCTGGGAGTAGGGACACTTTAGGTACCTTTTGGTCAAAGGATGGTACAGTCTATGTGGAACACAGGCTACCTTTTTGAGGCAATAGGAGATAAATATGGGAAGATAGATTGGAAATTGGTGATGTACAACCTTGACTACTTGTACAAAGACTTTGGAGGTTATTCTGCAGATCAGGGCTCTTGGATGTTAGCATGCTTCAGAATCACCTGGAGGGCTTGTTAAAACACAGATGACTAGGCCTCACCTTCAGAGTGTCAGATTCACAGGTCTGAGTGGGGCCTGAGAAACTGTATTTCTAACAAGTTCTCAGGTAGCATGGGTGCTGCTGGTCTGAGGACTGTACTTGGAAAGCCCTAAAGGAGACAAAGTGGTGTCATTGGAGGCCTCTCCTCAGGGTAGTTGGAAGTTTGGTAGTAGGATGTATAATGGATTAGAGGAAAGAGGCACTGGTTTGGGGAAACAAAGTCTAGTCTCAGTGTGAGCAAAAGAGGCCTAGACTAAGGTGGTGGGAACAAACATGAGAAGGACAAAACAGGTATGATATAGGACATGAGAGTAAAATTCACCCAAAGTAACCAAGACAATGATGTACTACCATGGGGTAGTATTTCCAGTCTCTCTCTCTCTCTCTCTTCCTCTCTCTCATATTTATTGGTCTAATTATTGTCACTTGTCCAAGTCCTCTAGCTGAACTACCTTATAGAAAGCTGCTGTATGTCTTTGGACTTTAGTTTTCTGAACTTTAAATTGAGAAAGTTGGACAAAATTTATGGTTTCCATCAATTTTATTTTTTAAAGAAACAATAAATTGGACTATTTTACTTGAATTGGGCCAGGCCTTGATGCACCTCCATAGAACTCAAGGTTTCTGGGGGCAGAGTTTGGAAACTGCTGCAATTTGTCTTTTCTACCCTAACATAAAATTATTTCTCAATTATAATTACAAATTAATAGAATTCTTACCCCCCAAAAAAACCATAAGCTTAGTAGCAGCCAGCAATTCTTGATGCTGAGACAAAGCTTCAAAAAAAGCATGCCCAGTTTGCTAATTACAAAAATAAATAGATTTTAACATAGCCTAAAATAGATATTGCTTTGGTGTTGCATATTTATACATATGAAGAGTTAGAAAGAAAGGGAGACAAGTGCAGATCAGAGCCACACTGATAGTTAATTCTCAAAAGATCAAGTAACTGATCATCAGCTAAACTAAGTTTTATACTTTTAAATGGAGATTTTGGTTATATTTTAAATTTACTGTAGAAACAGCATTCTGAATTCAAAGACCTCGAATTAGGAGATGAGCCTTTTACGATGATATATACGTTTATGTTTTGATTAGCAATTGAACATATATTATTTTTTTATGAGTGGCGAGTTTTTCACTTTTATTTTATCATTATTGCTTGATATGACCTAGCTTTTCGTCTTCAAATAAAACACTCAAAAATTAACGTGATGTGTTTCTGTATTTATGATTGATAGAAAGCACCCCCTCTCCTAAAAATATTGACAATAGCAATAAAATTAAATATCCAGGAAAAAGTTACCGAGCATAATTGAATTGCCTCTAACACCACAACTGGACTTGGGTACCAATAGTCTCCTTTAGAACTATAGCTCTTTTCATGGTGATAAAAGTACTTTAGTAATAACACGTTTCAACAGAAGCAGTAGATGCGTGGGAGGAAATTGAAAACAGGGACAGGCGTAACATTTTATTGTAGGTGGATTTTTCCCTTTCCCACAAGATGTCAGTTCTGTATGAACTTAATCACGGCACATTACCCTTTTTTTGGAGATTTTCATATCTTTTAAAACCCACCTGATTGCTAATGTCAAGTCCCTTTTTAAAAAAAGAACAATTGTTCAGCATTTGTGATGCTTGTTTGAAAATGTTCAAGTATGCTGGGTTTGAATGAGGCCAACTGAAACTTGGTCCTAAACTTTGGCCAGAGAGATTGTCTCAGACGAATTTGGCTCACCTTGCATCACAGAAGAATTCTCAGACATACAGAATTATTTTTTTCAAAAGAACCTAGGGATGACAATAAATTTTAGACAAGAAAGGAGTTTGAGGGAGTAATTCTTTTCTTTAAAAAAAACAAACAAAAAGGTACAGATTCAATCAGGTTTAGTTGAGAAAAATGGAACATATCTTACCTAAGGATCTTCTACATTAGAGATGTTATACCTATCCGGGCACTATAGAAGGTACATACACCTTCCACAGCTCATCGAAGAAAGAGTAGTTAGATGATTGTGCTAAAGGCATTGAGGAACAGCTGAAAAACAGTTTGCAAAGATTGAATCAGGAGGCAGAAAATGCTTCATGAGGCATAGCTCTTGGAAATTGTCCTAGAATGCAGTTTCATTTGTATTAACATCATGTTTCTGATTCAATTTCTTGACCTCCAGGACTCAAGGTATGTTTGGCATCTTGGGGTCCTTTGGTAATTTATTAGTTACTCTAAGAATGTTGTCCCACTTCCTGACACTGAGTTCCAGGTCTTCTACAGTACACTTATTGGTAATCTGAGCAAGCTGTTCCTTGCAAGAGGAGAACATGTCACCTAAGTCACACAGTTCCAGCAGAGAAGGTGGCAATTTTCTGAAATGGAGAGGGAAAACTGCTGGCTGAAGGGTGGGCAGCAGAGTCTCAAAAT
Organism: Macrotus californicus; assembly: GCA_007922815.1. NCBI lineage: Eukaryota > Metazoa > Chordata > Mammalia > Chiroptera > Phyllostomidae > Macrotus > Macrotus californicus. The sequence goes on from VMDR010026041.1 coordinate 6,686, forward strand.
GAGGTTGGATGAGCTGGAGAGGTTCATGTTTCATGTTTAGCTCTTCATAAGCCTTGATGACCTTGGGGAGGGAAGTGGTATCTAGCTGGCAAATGGATAAACTGAAGAGGGTGGTAAAGTCCTGTGGGTTCTCATTGCCCTTCTCAGACACAGTCAAAGCTACTCTGACAGGGTGGCTGTGTTGGGCAGCATCAGGTAGTCAGAAATCTCTGGGTCCTCAGCTTTGATCTGGTTTAGGTAGATGTCTTCTGTTGCAAGCCACTGGAAAACAGCATCTATTATTTTGCTGTTTTCTTCTTTTCAAATATTGGTCACTCAACATGTGACACAAACCAAGCACTGCCAGCTTCCCGCCTTGGTTCTTTGAGTGTAAAAAGCCAGAATGTGTCTGATAAATGGGAGCTGACAGAGCCTGTGGACAGAACAGCCACTGCTCATTTTATGACACTCCATGTGGCACCAAAAAGGTACACAAAGGTGAGGGCCTGGGCATTGTCTCACTGCTCTCATCATCAGTGATTCCAGGCATGCCCTTCCCCGTGGCTTGGCTCATTTCCCTGTATAACATTATATTGGAAACTAGAGCTTCTTTAGGATGGAAATACTTGCACTTTTCTAACTACAACATCATTATTAACCATGATTCCATATTCTTCTAGGAGAAAGTTAACACTGGTGCCAAATCTGGACTCCCCACCCTTTCCTAACATCATAAAGATATCTCTACCTCCATCAAGAAATTTCCTCAGGACCTCAAGCTTAGCTACAGTGCATTCTTCCCTTGGCCCAGCTATAATCCACAGGCTCAACCCAGTTCACTTGTCAGATGTGATTTCATCTTTTAAGCTTTGAATATTTCAATTGCTCCAGAGTCTCTTCTGCATGGATTTATAGCCATTGTTGGTGGCAAATATTTTCTTTCTATATGTGTTCCAAAGAATGGTACTCCATTTTATAGCTGTCAGTTTGTGCCATGTTTCTATGCCTCTGGTTTTATTGTTTTCCTTACTTTATTCTGTTCACTATAGTCCACTTATAAGTGAGATCATATGGTATTGGTCTTTCACAGACTGGCTTATTTCTCTTAGTATAATAGTCTCCAGTTCCATCCATGCTGTCACAAAAGGTAAGAAGAGGAGGGAGGAGGAGGGGGGCTATTTGAAAGAAGGTGAAGAGATTAGTCAAAGAACATGTATGAATGACCCATGGGCATGGGCATGGGCAATGGGGTGGGGGGCAAAGAGGGAAAATTGGGACAACTATAATAGCATAAACAATAAGCTATATTTAAATTTTATTTTAAAAAGAAAAGAATGGTGCTCTCAAGATCTTTCTCCATGGTAACCTGAGGCCCAGTGGCCACTATCCTCACCTGATGCATGCCAGCCACCCGTGGCCAGATAACCAAGGCAGCTTAGGAATGACAGAGGCTGAGAGGCACACTGGAAAGGTGTGGATTGGGGCTGAGCAATTCTTTTCTTAAACTATTCATGTTGCAGAAAAGAAATTGAGTTTTGAGGAAACTGAGGGGTTTACTTACAGTCACACAACTATTGATTACAAAAGTAGGACACTAACCTGCTGAGTAGTATTATCATTAAGTGCCCACATACTGTGCTGAGAGATTGGGCTCTGTGGTGTATCCTGTTCACACACACTCTTGATGGTAATGCACAGATCACCAAGACAAGAGTGTGGAGGAAGTAATTGTGCATGGCCTGTGTTGTTTCCCATCTTCCTTTCTTTGCCTTTAATTTTTTTCATCAGATGTGTACATGTACCCACAAAATGAGATGAACAGCTTTTACTGAGTAACAAGAGGATTGATGAGTTAAAGATTGTTTGGAAGGAGACCTTATATCAGATAACATGAATCATCTGCCCCTTTTGCCATGTACCACACTTTACCTCTATAATGACAAATCATACAGCCTGCATGGGAGTGACATCCACGCTCTCCTCGCCACGAATCCTAGGGCTGAGGCTCTGATTCTGAGGGAGATCCACTCTGCCCTGGCTGGAGGAACCACGTGCTCCTGCCCTCTCTTCCCTCACGCCACAAGATTAGTCTCAATTTGCAACAGTTCCTCCATGTACTCTCCAAGGCTTCAGAGTAGGTGGGAGCTGTGAACACCAGTATACCTGCTGGAAGAGAGAACCCACCAACAAAGGAACCACCAACAGATAATAATAGAAGAAGGAGAAGGAGTGAGTGGAAGCCACACTAACCTCCACCCAGGACCAATCTGGAATTACAACTAAACGGTGGAGAAATTACCCAGAACAAACAATGGAATGATAGCAAGAGAAGAGCCTTAAAACCTCTTACAGACAGAAGAACTAGCTTCAACACAACCTGTCCACACCTGCACAACAGAATACAAGATGTGGTGGACAGAGTGACCCTCAGGTAACCAGCAGGAGGGAAGGACCCACCAAAGAAAGACCCAACAACAATCAAAACCCAAAGACATCTAGAGAGCCAATATAAATGACAGTTCAAGACCAGCAAGCTCAGGAGATTAAGGAGACAGCACTGCTGAATATCACAGGTCTCCTACCATAGAAGTTTACACCATAAACCCAGGGAGTCAGGACAGATCAATTTAAGAAGCAAAGGTTAACAAGAAGAGTCTCACAAACAATGGGAAGACAAAGAAACAATCCCTAAATGAAAGGAAAGGAGGAAGCCTCAGAAAGAATGCTAAATTAAATAGAGGTAAACCAGATATTGAGTTCAAAACAATGGTTACAAAGAAGCTCAATGAGCTCAGTGCAAATTACCAAAAACTACAGTGAAACTATAGCAGACTCACTGCAAACTACATCAACATGAAAAAGGACATAGAAATTATCAACAAGGGCCAAGAGGAAATGAAGCATACAATTTCTGAATTGCAGAACACAGTAGAAGGATTCAAAAGCAGGCTCGATGAAGCAGAGCATTGAATCAGTGAGCTGGAGGACAAGGTAGAAAAAAACTCCCAGAAAGAGTAAGAAAAGGCGAAAAGACTCAGAAAGAAGGAAGAGCTCTTAGGGGAACTGAAGGACAACATGAAACAGAATACTATCCATATAATAGGGATACCAGAAGGAGAAGAAGAAGAGCAAGGGATAGAAAACCTGTTTGAAAAAGTAATGATGGAAAACTTCCCTAATTTGATGAGAGAAAAAGTCACACAAATTCAGGAAACACAGAGAGTCCAAATCAAGAGGAACCCAAGGAGGCCCACTGCAAGACACATAATGATTAAAATGGCAAAATTCCAAGACGAAGAGAGAATCTTAAAGGCAGCAAGGGAGAAACAGGAAGTAACATACAAGGGAGCCCCAATAAGGCTAGTACCTGACTTCTCAACAAAAACATTACGAGCCAGAAGAGAATGGCAAGGAATATTCCAAGTAATGAAAAACAAAGGCCTACAACCAAGACTACTCTATTCAGCAAGGCTCTCAATTAAAATGGAAGGCCAAATAAGGACACAAGAAGCCTCAAAGAATACACCCCCACAAAAACAGCACTGTAAGAGATGCTAAAGGGTCTGCTTTAAGAACAGGAAAAAAAGAGTGAGAGAGAGATGAACACAGTACAAAAAAATGTCAGTGAATACCCTTCAATAACTATCAATAATACCCTTAAATGTAAATGGATTAAATGCTCCAATCAAAAGACACAGAATAGCTGAATGGATAAGAAATCATGACCCACACATATGCTGCCTATAAGAGACACACCTCAGAACAAAAGACCTACACAGACTGAAAGTGAAGGGCTAGAAACAAATATTCCAAGCAAATGGACAAGAAAAAAAATAAGCTGGGGTAGCAATACTCATATCAGACAAAATAGACTTAAAAAAAAAGCCATAAAAAGAGACCCAGAAGGTCACTTCATAATACTCAAGGGAACAATCCATCAAGAAGACATAAACATTGTAAATATATATGCACCCAACATAGAAGCACCCAAATACATAAAGAAAATCTTGGAGGACTTCAAGAAAGATATTGACAGCAACACAATTATAATAGGGGATTTTAACACCCCACTGTCAAAAATGGATAGATCTTCCAAACAAAGTATCAACAAAGATATTGTGGCATTGAACAATGCCCTAGATCAAAAGGACTTAACTGATATATATAGATCCTTTCATCTCAAAGAATCAAAATACACATTCTTTTCAAATGCACATGGAACATTTTCAAAGATAGACCATATGGCAAGACACAAAACAAACCTCAACAAATTCAAGAAAATTGAAATCATATCAAGCATTTCCTCTGACCACAAGGGACTGAAACTAGAAACCAACCTCAAAGAAAAAAAACCCAAACACTCAAACTCATGAAGATTAAATAGCATAGTATTAAACAATGAATGGGTCAAGAATGAGATTAGGGAAGAAATCAAAAAGTTTCAGGAAACAAATGAAAATGAACTCACAACAATCTAAAACTAACGGGACACAGTGAAGGCAGTCTTCAGAGCAAAGTTCATAGTGATACAGGCCTACCTAAAAAAGAGAGAAACATTTCAAATAAACAACCTAACCCAACACCTACAAGAACTTGAGGAACAACAATAAAGACAGCCCAGAGCAAATAGAAGGAAGGAAATAACCACGATCAGAGCAGAATTAAATGACATAGAGATTGAAAGTATAATTCTAAGGATCAATAACTCCAGGAGCTGGTTCTTTGAAAACATAAACAAAATCGACAAGCCTTTAAGCAGACTCATCAAGAAAAAAAAAAAAAAGAGAGGACCCAAATAAACACAATCAGAAATGAAAGAGGAGAGATGACAACTGATACCACAGAAATACAAAGGGTTATAAATTACTACGAACAACTATGCCAAAAAATTTGAAAATTTGAAAAAATTTGAAAAATGGACACATTTCTAGAAAAATAAAATCTTCTAAGACTGAATGAAGAAGAAGTAGAAAGCCTGAACAGACCAATAACAGCTGGTGAAATTGAAGCAGTAATCAAAAACTCCCAACAGAAAAAAGCCCTGGACTAGACAGTTTCACAGGACAATTCTACAAAGCATTTAAGGATGAACTAACCCCTATCTTATAGGGAACCTATCCACATGGTGTGGTGAATGTAGCCCAGCCTCTGGCTTGGAAAGCCAGCAGGGAGTGTGTTGGCACATGGAAAACCAAGCCCATGGATCAGTTTTCCTGTGGGGAATCAGGTCTGCATTGTACCTAGGCTGCTTTGAAGCTTGCTTTTGCTAAAACTCCCTCACCCTGAATTGAGGCAGCAAAAGTTTACTGCATATCTTTAAAGTAACTTCCTAAAATCTATGCTAAACCTCTCAAGTATGGAGTGTAACTGGTTCAACCACCTTTCCCTTTGCATTTGCAAATATCCCTTTTCTTTGTAGTAATTAGCAACTTCCTCTCCTGTGTTATCTATAAAATGTAACCACCTAAAGCAAACCTGTGCATAGTAAATGAGGGTCATCCTCGCTGTAATATACCCAGAGGATCAATAAAAGCCTGTCCAGACAGGGGTTGGGGCTGGCTCTCTCACACAGAGAGTGGCCGTGCTGTCCCTTTTTCTCCACAGGACTTCTGTAGTCCATGTGAATTTGTTCCTCATTCATCACAGCCACAACACACGGACTCCACTGGCCAGAGTCCACATCACTATCCTTCACAGATTATTCCAAAAAATCCAAGAAGATGAAAGACTCCCAAACTCTTTTTATGAAGTCAGTGTCATCCTAATCCCAAACCAGATAAAGACATAACAAAGAAAGAAAACTTCAGGCCAATATCGCTAATGAACACAAATGCTAAAATCCTCAACAAAATATTGGCAAACTGCATCCAGCAATACATTAAAAAGATCATACACCATGATCAAATGGGATTCATCCCAGGGATGCAAGGATGGTACAATATTTGCAAATCAATAAACATAATACATCACAAGCAAAACTGAACACAAAAATCACATGATCATATCAATAGATGCAGAAAAAGCCTTTGATAAGGTTCAGCACCCATTTATGATAAAAACACTTAGCAAAATGGGAATAGAGAGAGCATTCCTCAACATAATAAAGGCCATATATGAGAGACCTACAGCCAACATCATACTCAATGGCCAAAAACTTAGAGCTTTCCCACTAAGATCAGGAACAAGACAAGGATACCTGCTTTCACCACTCCTGTTCAACACAGTATTGGAAGTCCTAGCCACAGCAATCACACAAGAAAAAGAAATAAAAGGCATCCAAATTGGAAAGGAGGATGCAAAACTATCGTTTGCAGAAGACATGATAGTGTACATAGAAAATTCTATATACTCCACCAAAAATATTCGACCTAATAAGTGAATTTGGCAAAACAGTAGGATACAAAGGCAATATTTAGGAATCAAAGACATTTTTGTCCACGAACAATGAAACATCAGAAGCAGAAATCAGGAGAAAAATCCCACTTGATATAGCAACAAGAAAAATAAAGTACCTAGGAATAAACCTAACCAAAGAGGTAAAAGACCTGTACTCAGAAAACTATACAACACTGAAGAAAGAAATCAAGGAAGACACAAACAAATGGAAGCATGTACCATGCTCATGGATAGGAAGAATTAACATCATCAAAATGGCCATACTACCCAAAGTGATTTATAGATTCAATGCAATCCCTATTAAAGTACCAATGACATATTTCACAGATATAGAACAAACATTTCAGAAATTTATATGGAACCATAAACAACCCCGAATAGCTGCAGCAATTTGGAGAAAGAAGAACAAAGCAGGAGGGATCACAATACCTGATATCAAACTGTATTACAAGGCCACTGTCATCAAAACAGCCTGGTACTGGCATAAGAACAGACACATAGACCAATGGAACAGAACAGAGAGCCCAGAAATAAACCCAAGTCTCTATGGTCAATTAATATTCAACCAAGTGGGAAGAAGCATAAAATGGAGTAAAAATAGCCTCTTCAACAAATGGTGTTGGCAGATCTGGACAGCTACATGCAAAAAAAAGGAACTTGATCACCAGTTTACACCATATACAAAAATAAATTCAAGGTGGATAAAAGACTGAAATATATGCTGTGACACCATAAAAGTCCTAGAGGAAAACATTGGCAGGAAAATACCAGATATTCCACTCAGCAACATCTTCACTGATGTGTCCCCTAAAGCAAGGGTCGTAAAAGAAAGAATAATCAAATGGGACTTCATCAAATTAAAAAGCTTCTGCATGGCAAAAGAAAACAGCATTAAAATGAACAGAGAACCAACTATATGGGAAAACATATTTACCAATGAGGACCTGGACAAGGGTTTGATCTCCAAAATATATAAAGAACTCACACGACTCCACTCCAGGAAGACAAACAACCCAATTAAAAATGGACAAAAGACTTGAGCAGACACTTCTCCAAGGAGGATATTCAAAGGGCACAGAGACATATGAAAAGATGCTCAGCATCACTAGTCATCAGAGAGATGCAAATTAAAACCAC
>VMDR010026042.1:0-14191 GCA_007922815.1 Macrotus californicus
ATGGAGATCACATGGAGGGTTATCATTAGGGGAGTAAGTGGGGAGAGAGAGGTAAAAGGTACAGGGAATAAGAAGCATAAATGGTAGGTAGAAGATAGACAGGGGGAGGTTAAGAATAGTATAGGAAATGTAGAAGCCAAAGAACTTATATATATGACCCATGGACATTAACTAAAGAGGGGGAATGTGGGTGGGAAGGCGTGTTCAGGGTGGAGGGAAATATAGGGGGGGGAAATGGGACAACTGTAATGGCATAATCAATAAAATATATTAAAAAAAAAAAAGAAGACCTGCAGTTCAGTCCTGGCCGATCTGCTCCTGAGAGCAGTACTGGGGCACTCGAGGGAAGTGGCCAGGAGTGGCCCTGGCTCCCTGCCATGGCATCCAACTGATAGCTAGGACAGTTAAGGAGTGAGGCTGAGGGGCTGGAAGCTAAGAGAAGAAGTCTTAGTCATAGATGGGTGAAAGAGCTGCCACAACCTTGTACCATTGCCTCTCACCGGAAGAAGGACAATTTCCTGTCTCTTCGGTTGGGTACCACCTAGGCCCAGAGAACACTGAGTCTAGGGTTAGGTTTTGCTGTCTTGGCGCTTGCTCAGGTTTAAACAGTTGTTTTCCTCCTCTTCATCCTACCTCCACCCTCTTCTCTACTACCTTGCTCTTCTTTTCGTCTCTGGCCATACTTGAGTTTGGAAGCAGGGCCAGGGATCCCAGGTGTCCTCGGGAGCCCCTGGGATGTACAGCCCTGGGCACACGCACATGCACGCCCAGGTCTGGCTAAGGGACAGGACTCCAGGAAAATGGAAAACACAGCTTCATAATTGGCCCCATCTCAGTTCCTCAAAGTGAGGATGACATTTCTGGTAAGCAGTTACAATTAGATTTTTAGAGCCCTGCGTTTTCCACTGATCACATGCAGGATTAAGAATATAATTTAAAATATTTAATTCTGCCTGATTAGCTACTAAATGAGGTGATCTGCTGAGGTGGAAGTAATGTAATAGAGCTAATATGCCCCACCCCCCCGCCCCCCGGGGCATGACAGATGCCTTGTGCCTTGTTGGTTAGTCTCTTGAGCAATTACCTGTCCTCTGTCCTTTCTTTCTAGTCAGAACTTTTTGTTGTCTTCATCGTTTCCGGCGGCCGGAGGCAGCAGAGTTCGCACAGCCACCCTGTCCATTTACTGACATCATTCCTAAGGTGAGGACGGCAGTTTCAGAGCCTCGCCGGGTTCACTTCATGTCCTGATGCCGATTTCAGAGATGCCATTTACCCTCTGGGACATTTTGTTTTTGGCCTGGCCTTTCTCTGACTGTAGGTAAAAACCATCTAAGGATATGTTTTAAAATGGGAAAGTCGGTAACTGTGTTGTTCTCAAATCATTAAAAAAAGAGCCTTTTTAATCTGAGATTTAGTCTGTCCCTTGGCATACGCAATGTAGAATTTCACGACTATACGGACCCTGTGGGTCCTTTGTCCGCCGAGAACATTGGGGCTCAGTGAGGCTGCGCAATCTTACACACACACCTGTTAACTTTCTCCAAAGGAACTAGAAACTCTGTCGTTATTTCAGGAGGGCCCATTAATATATGCCAAGCATGGCATTAAGCAGTGGGGCTGCCCAGAGAGAACTCTGAGCTGGACCTGAAGGATGGCTAAGAGTATGCTGGCAGGAAAGGAGTGATTTTTCTTTCCTTGAACTTCAGAGATAGTTTGAGAACGCTACGAAAAGAGGAATTACTTTCCCCTAGCCTCTCTCATTAGCACTTCAGGCCCCTATTTACAGAAGTTAATGAAAAGATGATTTGGTTATAATCTCTCAGAGTGGCACGCCTCCCTTTTAGGTGGTCATTCAACGACAAGAATGCAGGAGCGTGATCTTTGCCAGAACCTGTGATATCTGGACTGGCATGATCCTGCCACACCACTACCCATGCAGTTCAGCTCCTTGCCCTGCATAGGAAGATGCAGGCGTTGAATGGGAGTGGGACCTGGGTTTCCTGCCAGTAACGTGTGGAGTCAAAGTCATTCCCACTCTGTGCAATGGTACCTGTTACTCCCAAATGATCCAGGGAAAGTGAACAGACACAGAGGGACCTCCTAATGAGAAACAACACAAACTGAGCGCTTATGTGTGCCAAGCACTGTTTTTAGGGCTAGACGTGGGTTATTGCACTTAAATGAGGCTGCACTGTACTGCACAAAGCAAGCAATGGCTTTGCGAGGCCTGGCAGCTTCTGAAGATCTAGATAAATGGAGCAATTATTAGAGCATCTATCATGACAAGTGACAAAGAAAGTTGGTGCTGGAAGGCCAAATAGGAGAGATTGAAGGCTAGGCAAATTGCCACCAATTTAAGAGGCAGAGTGGTGCAGTAGAGAGTATCCTGGGTATTAGAAAAGGGCAGACAGACAGGCAGACCCAGAATCAATTCCCGGCTCTGCCAAGTTTCCAGCTGTATGACTCTCTGGGCAGGTTATTTACTTCTGGGAGTACCGTTTGCTCCTCTCTGCAACGGGCATTAACCCCTCCTGCAGGTGGTTATGAACATGCAAGATAACGCCTGAAGAGTCCAGCATAAGCGCCTGGCACAGAATAGTGCCTGCTTTTCATTATTAGCCAAAGAATCCTAATTTCTAAGACTCTGTAAGAATAGGAATTTTAGAGGTCAGAGGTGCCTCAGAGACCACCCACTCCAGACACATCTTGTTTGGATGCACAACCTGTTTGCCCACAGTGGTCTGCTAGTTAATGGCTAAACTAGGATTAGAACTCAGGACTTCATCTGCCCTTACCCACCAGGACCGATGATTTTTGTTAAATCATATGCAAAACACTTGAGATATTTCATCAAATAGGTCATTTAGGCTGATCTGGTTCGTTCACAACTGATTAATTTCTCCTTGCAGAACAGCTGATTTTTCTGTATTCACTTCAGGTCACTTCTGAAACACACTTACTTGCTTTCTTGTATATGTTAGTCCGCTCGGGCCACCATAACAGAATACCACAGCCTGGGGGGCATAGACAACAGAAACCTATTTCTCATAGTTCTGGAGGCTAGAAGTCCAAGATCAAGGTGCTGGCAAAGTAGGTTTCATTCTGAGCCTCTTCTCCTGGCCTGCAGGTGGCCCATCTTGCTGTGCGCTCACATGACCTCTTCTTTGAGTACACACAGAGCTCTGGTGGCTCTCTTATAAGGACATTCATCCCGTGGGCTCCATCCTTATGACCTCATTTAACCTGAATTACATCCTTATAGGCCCTAGCCTCCAAATATAGTCACACTGGGGATTAGGGCTCCAACATACAGATTTCGGAGGGGACACAATTCAGTCCGAAGACTGCGTTACATAGGTCCCTTCATCTCTCATAAGCCATTCCATTTAGGTCTGTTTCAAACATGAAGTGCCTGAATGATAAACCACGTGAACTACTAAGTACCTAAACATGAGGTATCTATCACCTGTGGCCTGGCCCTTTTCCAACTCCTCCAGGGCATCGATTAGTCCAAGAAATGTGTCAAAAGCCAAAGTTTAGAGCATTCAATGTATTATTAATTGTGAGAACGAGGACTGAAGAGTTAAACTGAGATACAGAAGCAGACCCATTCAGAACGAAAACTTGAACATGAGTGAAGTTTCTCTGAAGATCTACTGTGCATTTGAGTCATGAACAGAAAGTGCAGCTTTGACATTTATTCTGATATTTCCAAGGGAAACTGAATAAAGTAACATATTTTTGAGGGAATTTTTTTTTTTTTTAGAAAGAGTAAGGAAAAAAAAGCTGTTAAAAGCATGTAGTGAAATATCCAGACCTAAGGAGGCTCAAGAGCCCAGGGTCTGAAGGTAATATAGATCTGTTTCTTTGGCATCAGACCATCAGAAGTCACCTGAAGTCAAAGCGACTCAGCCCACTGTTACATCTGCATGCTTGGGAGGTTCTTTATGAGATCAAGAGTGAACCATGGCCAGTCATTGGCTCCTTTGTGAGGATAATGCCCAGTATACCTTTTGAGAAATATCATCCATCTTATTTGCTAGGTGTGGCTCCAAATAGTTTTTCTCTATGTCCCAAAGTCATATTTACTCCAAATTTCAAAGTAATACATGAAAAAATACAGGGTTATGGAAAAACTCAAATAATTCAGAAGAGTACAGAGTAGAATATAGAAGATCTTCTTTATATGAGTAATAACCATAAGAGTTTGGTGGATTTTTTTCCAGATTTTAAAATATGCTTTTACTTACAGATAACTAGAATTATTTTAAAATAAATGGCACCATGCTGTTATAATTTGATTTCCTTCTACTGATGATTATGTAGATCTGTCTGATTACTATTTGGTTATTACAAACAAAATAAACATTCTTGTACAAATACTTATACATATGAGCACTTCTGCAGGATAGACTCTTAGAAGAAGATTTACTGGTCAAAGGGAAAGCATATTTTAAAAAGTGGTACTGTTGAGTTGCCGTCTGAAAACTTTGCCTGAATTTACACTCCCATGAGAATTACAGGAGAGCATGCATTTTCCAATTTATTTGGACTTTGACATTACCAATCTTTATTTTTTGCCGACCTGATGGGCAATAAAGGGGAATCTCCCTGTTATTTTGATTTGTGTGTTCCTGATTTCTTGTGAGGCTGAACACTGCCTCATATCTTTATTATTATTATTATTTTTTGTATTTCTTCTTCAGTGAATTGCCTATGGACATTATTCCAGAGGCATATTTGATTTTTTTGAGTTGTAGAGGCTTCCCACAAATACACATAGTAATCTCTACATAGTAAACCCTGTGCCGCTGGCTTTTGATTACTCTCCGCTTACTTATATCCCCTAAATTATGATGATTTATTGTAGAGTGAGTAATTCTTGAGAGGGCAGAAAAGCACATAGTAATAGCATAGTAAATGCTATTGCAAACATTCAATTTTTCTGTTAATAAACGTTCTGTTAAGAGACAGATATCGATGCGTGCATGTGCACAGGCAAATGTGGAAGGACTTACACTCGAAGAGTCACAGTGATCACATCTAAGTGGTAGGGTCGTGGGTGTTTGGCTGTCTTCTTTATAAAGACCTTTCTATGTTGTCTGCTTTTGTCTCCCCTGAACACCGAGCATGCATTAATTTCATGAGTAGAACCCCCCCAACAGATTTATAAATGGGGTAAAGGCGATGAAGTCTCTCAAAGCGTTTCTAAAAGAGGATTTCCCAAGGCACTTTGAGTAGTGGCACTATCAATAGATACTCAATTCTCCTAAGATCAACATTTGAGGGAAAAACAGTTATTTCTTGGATAATAAATTGATATGGTAGTCCACATTAGCCTTATCATTTTATGGTTACCGTTTCAGCATCCAACAGTCTACCACTCTTTGCCCACGGTCTTTTACCCTTCCAGCCCTTTCCCAAGTACTGGCAGTCAGCAGTGAGGGGCCACTTGGACACCTTGGCTGTTAACAGAACTTTCTGTACAGAAATGTGCCTCAGAAGCCACACTGATTATTGACAAGTGCAAAGAATGGACGTCTTGTCAGAAAGGAGGAGGTGGAAGAAGGAAGAGCGTTGTGCTGGGGAAACAGCTTGAAGGGCGTTGCAGAGACTAGCAGGGGCAGCACGCGTGTCCGGGCCCCTCGGTGAGACCTTGGCCAAGTAGGAAGCAGCACCTGAGCTTGCTGGAGCTGAGAAACACCCATTAAGGGCACGGACATTCACTGGTTCCAATTACACCTGACAATATTTGCTTGGCTTGCCGCCGGCCAGGGCGTCGGGGGTGGGAAGAAGGTATAGGTTGTGGGGAAAGGTCACACCAAGTTGGGAACATTGGCTCTTCAGATGCTGGGTTTCCAAAGACCCAACTGGGTGGTCATTCTGGATGGTACCTCGGAGGAGGATGAATAGGAACCTATCCTCGAGAGCAGCTCGACGGCTGAGGGCAGACCCAGGGTGAGGGGAATACAAGAAGTTACCTTGGAAAGCTGGGGTAACCCATCAGCCTCAGCAGCACCCCCCACTCTCACGAGTGCTTCCATGCAAACTGGAATAGAAACTATCCCTGCTTCCTACTGGTTCAATCTCTAGTTTGGAGTGGGATCTCAAGCCCCAAGCTGTCCCTTGGGGGCATCCACGCAGCTAGTGCCTTGTTAGCAGCTGTGACCTCTACAGGACTCATGTAACGGATAGGAAGAAAGGAGGTAAAGAATGAGGAAGAGAATCCCTGTGCCCCTGGCTTTTGATTACTCTCCGCTTACTTATACCCCCTAGATTATGATGATTTATTATAGAGTGAGTAATGCTTGAGAGGACAGATTTAGCCTGTGGGCTGAATTCTTAAAGTCGGAGTGTCAATGTAGATTCTGGGATATAACCATTCACATGTAGAAAAGCACATATAAAGAATTCTACAGAGCTTATTGGCCAGAGATAATTAATATTACAATGTAGTATATCACACTAGCTCAATAATCTTAGAATATTACTGTGCTTACATGTGTGTAGCTCTATGAAGTGATCATTCTGTGCAACCGGGAACACACGATGGCAAAAGCCCTAACCTGATTCGGGTTGGAAGGGCTGGAGTGAGGACATGAGCGCTGTGTCATTTTGAGGCTGAGATTCAGACAACAGAGAGATGGGAAAAGAGACACATCTGTCATGTCTTCCAAACTGAGCTGAGGACATCTGCAGCTACTGCCACCATCTCGCTCTAGTATAACAGGAAAACAGATGTAAAAATCGAAGTGATACATTCAACCATTAACACTGAGGCAAAGCCGAATGCAGCAGTCTGTGGCAGCGCTGACGCAGAATGGCAGACGGCTGCCCCTGGGGCTGGCCGGCTGGCTCCAGCAGACAAACGGGAGATGTCTCCGCCATCCATGCTGTCCCTGTCTACTTATTTAATTTTTTCCAGCTTTATTGGGGTGTGATTGACAAACAAAAACTGTGTATATTTAGGCTGTACAACATGATTTTTAAAAATGTGTGTATCGTAAGAGATTAGGAGGAGGGGAAAAGCAAGGTGGTCACAAACCGTCTGAGTGCAAGTCACACCCTCCTGACAGAAGAGTGAAGGAGCCCACCGATCGGAACAAAACGCCTCCCTGGGAGCTCCTCACCTCACAAGGTGAGTTAGCTCCTCTTTTTTAGACGTATGAAGAGGCCGAACAGTTGTGTGCAGATCCGGCAAGAATTGTAATAATGAGAGAGCTGGATGAGGGGACAAAGAAAGCATAAAAAAGCCGAGGGAGATTCTACACCCAGAAAATAACCGCCCTTGTTTCCTGTGCCACCTCTGCTCTACCGGGGGGACCTCGGGAGCCATTCAGTAGGTTCAGGTGAGCAATTCCATGGAGGGTTCTTTATCGCAAGCATGCCCGTCCTTTAGCGAAGTGCCTAACTGGATCTTTTGTTGTATTTTTGACCTTTGTTTTCTAAACTGAGATACCATTCCCATACTGTAAAGTTCACCCTTTCAAAGAGCACAACTCAGTGGCTTTAGTGCATCCACAAGACTGTGCGACTACCGCCGTTCCAGGCCCTTTCATCGCCCCGAGGAGGAACCCGCACCCACTGACAGTCACTTCACATTATGCCCTTTCCCCACACACTAGCAACCGTCAGTCTACTTCATGTTGGTAGATTTACCTCCTGGATGTGCCATGTGAACGGAAGCAGGTAACATGTGGCCTTTTATATCTAGCTGCTTTCACTTAGCACAACGTTTTGGATGTTCATCCATGTTGTAGTGTGCATCAGTATTCCTTTTATGGCTCAATAATACTCTTATTTTATGAATTGAAGGGGTTCGGAAGAGGCCTCCCTAAGATATGCTACTTTGGCATGTGAATTGTTTGGAGCTGAAGGCAATCAACACCCTGTGGACTCAGGAGAAAATTTTACCTTTCTTAAAGAATTCAAATTTGGGTCCTTGCCCATAGTAAGAGTTAGTACTAGAAAGAACTTTTTATGACTTTTCTATAGGGTAGGGCAAACTTCTAATTACGGACCCTCTGCTCTTCTTACCATCCTGCGAATGACCTTCCTTCGCTCTGCAGCCCGGGTGCCTGACCTCGCCACCTCGGTGCGCCTCACTTTAAGTCTGTGTCTCAAAACCTCTCATGTATGTGGAGTTCCCACACATATGCAATCGATTTTGGTTATTTTCTCCGGTTACTGGGTCTCATGTTGATGTAATTACTTAGATCAGCCAGAACAGCCTAGCGGGGTAAAGGAAATTTTCTTCTCCCCTCACAGTGTGCACTGCAGTTTGTTTGTTTGTTCATTCATCTGCTGATGAAAGCCTGGGTCGCTTCCAGTTCGGGCTGTTCTGAATACTGCTGCATGAACATTCGTGTGTACGCTTTTGTGGGACATATTTTCATTTCTCTGGGGTACACACAGGGAGTAGAATTGCTGGGCCATATTGTAACTAACTCTAAATTTAACTTTTTGAAGTTTTTCCAGACTGTTTTCCAAAGTGGCTATACCATTTTTCATTCGTACCAGCATTGTCTGAAGGGTCCAATTTCTCTACATACTAGTCAGCACTTGTCATTGTCTTTTTTCGATGACAGCCATCCTAGTGGGCATGACGTGCTGCCTCATTGTGTTTTTTCACTTAAAAAGAATCGGAGCCATCCATACTCCCAGTTTAAAAAGACAAGGCTTCAAGTGCAAATGGCCCAGCTCTCTCCTCAACCATTTCCATGAGGCAAATACTTTAAATTCCTTTAGCTGTTTCTCCTGGTATTTATCTTCTATTTTTGGTAATATGCTTTATACTGCTATTTTTAAAATCAGTTTTAGATATTATCTCTTGCCTTCCAACTATGGAAGATCAGCATTTCGTTCTCCCGTCTTCCCCCGTGCGCATGCAAATACACGTTCACTTTTTCTGTCACTCTCCGGTGTGACTGTAATCTCCGTTTTTGGTTAAATCAATAATCGGCACTTACATTGTTCTGACTGTGAATTCGTAATTATGTGGTGTACTGAGATTATATTCACTTAATCATAGTTTTTCCCCTTAGACTCCACATGACCCAGAGGAAAAATTTTCCTCTTTTAAAAAATGTCCTCAGTTATCTACATATTAATTACTACATCCTCAAATTCTGCAAGAAAACTATATATCTCTGGGCATATTCAAACTTATGAATAACCCACTATTTCTTTCTTTTTCCTTTTTTGCTTTTGTTTTCTTTTTTCCTGGGAGACCCTCCTCCTAGAGCCCTCCACTCACCTGCTCTCATCCGGACTGAATGCTTATGAGCTTGCTGCACAGCTGCTGTTCTGGAACTTTCCTCCACCACCCTTGACGTCATCATCCCCGACTTCTCTGCTGTGTTGCATCACCTGGCTCCTAGATCCCATGCTTTTCGCTGTCCTAGCTTTATCTCAGTTTGCAAGAGGAGACCTCCCAGTAGCTTCTTATTCCTGGATTCCTCTATCACTCTGTCTTTTGTGTTAGATATTTTCTAGTGTACCATTTTAATTCCCCTGTTTATTTTAGTGTTTTTTTTTTAGTTCTTGTCCTAGTGATTGCACTGGTGATTCCATTTAACAGCTTAACTTAAAACAATCCAGCTGTAACTGAATACCACCTTAACCCCGACAGCACACAGCTGCTTATGTTGCTCTCACACTGCCATGGCTGAGAATTGAGTGGCTGTGACAGAGCACGTTTGCATATGGCCCCTGAACCGAAAACTTGACTACCCGGCCCTTTATAGAAAAAACCAGCTGCTCTTGACCCAGTGCCCTGATCTCCCTGACCCCATTTTCTATCTCCTGCCTCCGAGCGTTGAGTTATCTGTTCCTCCCCTGGACTCTTGCTGTGTTTCACCTTTCCTGAAACCTAAAACTTAACGGCAAGTGCTAGGAAACCAAAGGAAAGGGCACAGAACAAAGTGAAAATTTCCTTCGTGCACATCGCTGTGTTTAAGATGCTCACAGCTGTCACCCATCGTGATCTATGAAATCCGATCCTTCAACAGGAAACTACTTGGAGAATTATTACTATTAATTCTAGTTCGAACGTTTCCCAGGGTAGTTCCCTTATGATCTAGTCCCTTGCCTGTGCAGTGCAATTCCATACGAGCGTTCTGTGGCAGGCACGGGTCATTTTGTCTGACCAGTATCCCATCCTCCCATAAGAGTTCTTTGATTTTCATTTGACACCAGAGATGGGGACATGATGTGGGGCACGGAGTGGGCAGGGAGCTGCCAGGGCCCATCATGTGGAGGGGGCCTGCCTGAGCTCAAAGCCCACTGCAGGGCAAGCAGAGCTGACAGGGAGAGGGCGAGCGAATGCCAGTGACAAGGGTTGGCCTCCGCGTTTTGCCCCACTTTTGAACTTTCTAGTTATGTGCACCAAATAAATCCCCTGTACTGTGTGAGCCCATGTGAGCTGTGCTTCTGGTGCTTCTGAGCAAAAGGAATCATGACTGGCGCGGGCACTGAGAGTTGAGTCTAGGCCGCTTCTGGGAACCCACAGAGTTCAGCATCTCCACAGGACCCTTCATTCAATGGTTAGCAAGAGAAGAACAAACGCTTCTGCTTTAGTTCAGGACCTGGGATAGTTTTAGTCTAAGGCAGGGTCAATTTCAACACTAATAAGAAATCTTTCAAATTCAGGTTACTGTCCATCTTGACAAAGCAGGAAAAAACTAATGGTTTCACAAATGATTAAATATGAAGAGAATAACAACGTCAAGTACAATTCATCAGATACCCGATAAAGCACATTTTGAAAGGCAATGACAGTGTAATTTCATGGTATAAAAGAATGTCTTGCATTTATCTATTTTTCAAAGCATCTTCATATCCAAAACTTCACCAGATCCTCTTAGGCTTCTTTTTTGATAAACGACCCACATTTTAAAGTGTTTTCTAAGCGCAAAAGCCAAAACATATTTTATTAATAATTATGCAGCAGTTCCTTATAAATAAAAATTCTGAAATTTTTATTCTTCCTCTAGTTTCGCGTTCCTGACATGTGCTTGCTTTGTGGTCGGCTCTTCTGCATTCTAGGCCATAAAGAGACCGTTTTCATTTCCCCCGCTTTAGATGAACGCTGAGCCTTTTTCCTAACACGTTTCCTTTTCATCCCTGCTCCACAGCTAGCTGTGATGTCTCCACAGTCTGCTCACTCTGGCTTAACCCGCCTGTCCTTCCCACAGCGCCTTACGCACGGAGCATCTGTGGAGTCCCCACAGACCTAGTCTCAAACCCTTAGCTCGGCTACTTCCTAGCATTATGAGCCTGAGCATATTTCTAAATCTGTAAAATGAGGATAGTAACTGCACCTATCTCGCATAATTATTGGAAAGATTAAATGAGATGTATGCCGAAGAGACACAGCAAGTGTGCGGTAAATGTCAGCTGCCCTGTTTGCTGGCTGAAAGAATGGGCCCTGCTAACCAGCGCTCCTTGCCATTTCATTCCACAGGAAGCTCGTCAGGCCTGGAGATCTGTTTATTGTCTAAAATCTAAGTCCCTTGATGGCAGAAAATGTCTTGTTCCTCATTATAGCCCCAGCTATAGCACCTACTATTTGCTGGCATATAATGGGGATTCAATAAATATTTATTGAATGAATGAATATGGGTAATACAGGTATTATTTTACTGATACCCATGTTATGGATGAGAAAACTGAGGCTCAGAGAGCTTAAGCGACTTGTGGAAAGTTCTGCAGTGGGTTAGAGAGGCATTAGGATATGGCTCTCCTGCCTGGTTGTTTTTCTTTTCTGCTTTATCACCTCCTGGAGCCGTGATCTCATGATCCAAAAACTGAAGTGCGGTATCTTAGTAACTACATGACGATTTCAAGGGCCCCGAATGATTCTGACATTGTAGAACCTACCGTGGTATCCACAGCCTTGACTTTCTCCGTGGGAATGTACTTTGGAACAGGTTCCGACTGTGACAGCATCACACACCCTTCAGCACCCAAGGTGATGATTACCACCTGGCAGCCCCTTCCCATGAGCACCAGCGCAGCCTGCTCAGCGTCCGCCGGGCTGCTGACTGTGAGGCCGGTTAGAATCTCAGCCTGGAAGACAGAGTGCGAGGAAGCAGTGGTGAGAAAAGTAAACGGGGTCCGCTCCACACTGGATCTGTTCTTCTAGAAAATGTCTCCCTTGTTTTGCATAACGACCAGTGTCATGGAGAACTCTGACAGATACTGTCTCAGAAAAAGAAATATAGCAAAATGTTAACACCTGTTTAGGTGAAGAGTATATGAGCATTCATCGTACTGCTATTTCAGCTTTTCTGTGTGAAGGTACAATACTTTTCATAATAAAGAGGTAGGGGAACAAAGAGAATCCTCCAAGATAAAGAAAGGAAAGCGGAGGGAGAACAGAGAAGGGAAGGGGCCGCTGCCATGACTTTCACAGATAAGGCACAGCTGTAAATGGCAACTGTGAGGACGAAATTCCTCTAGGCCTCTCTTGGGCTGTGTGCCTTTCTCATACCACGAGTTACAGCTTTCCATGTCCATACACCGCCATTTCTGTGTCCGTTCTTCTAGAGAAGGTGTAGGCAGAGGAGGGGAGGCACTGAGAGGTGGCGGAAAGAGTAACGAATGCTGTGACATTCAGGTCTCCACTACCTACTAATTCTGACTGTCCCCAGGCATGTACGGTTTAGAAAAGGAGGGGCTTGCACAGGATCAGCAGTTCTCTCCCAGAATATGCTGTGAAAGGGCTTCTGGCTAAAGTAGGGGTGACGGGCAGTAGCCCTGCTTCCTCATCCCCTGGTGCCTCCAGCTTCTCTGAGGAACCTCTATGGTCTGAGATAGGTGGTTGAAAAAATCACAAAACTAGGTGAATTATATGATACTCTTTGACTCAGATTCTGTCTTCTCTGTACTACAATCTAACCAGGTACTGCCTCTTCCTAAGAATGGTTCCAGCTCTTCCTGTGCTTGCTCAGATTATGCCCAGCTTAACCCTTTCTGTCTGTCTCCTGTAAATCCTCCCACAGTCTGCTCACTCTGGCTTCAGTGTTCCTAGGAGCACAGGTCTCATTAACTTGAACATGTCCTCTCTTACCATCTTTTAAAATTTTTTCTTATTTGACTATGCTATTACAGTTGTCCTGATATTTCCTCCTTTGCCCCCCCTCCACCCAGCACTGCCTACTTCCTCAGGCAATCCCCCCACCATTGTTCATGTCCGTGGGTCATGCTACAGGTTCTCTGGCTGCTCCATTTCCTATTCTGTACTTTACACCCCATGGCTATTCTGTACCTACCTATTTGTACTTCTTAATCCCCTCACCTCTTCACCGGTTCCTCCCCACAACTCACTCCCATCTAGCAACCATCTAAATGCTCTCTGCGTCCACTCTGGCTTGTGTGGTTCAGTGGATTGAGTGCTGGCCTGTGAATCAAAAGATCGCTGGTTTGATTCCCAGTCAGGGCACATGCCTGGGTTGTGGGCCAGGTCCCCAGTAGGGGGCACGTGAGAGGCAACCACACATTGATATTTCTCTCCCTCCCTTCCCCTCTCTCTAAAAATAAATAAATAAAATCTAATTTAAAAAAATGCTCTCTGTATCCATGATTCTCTCTGTTTTTGCTTGCTTACCTTGTTTTTTAGATTCAATTGTTGATAGATTTGTATTTTTTGCCATTTTATTGTTCATAGTTTTGATCTTTGTCTTTTTCTTATATAAGTCCCTTTAATATTTCATATAATCATGGTTTGGAGATGATGAGCTCCTTTAGATTTTTTCTTGTCTGGGATGCTCTTTATCTGCCCTTTGATTCTAAATGACAGCTTTGCTGGGTAGAACAATCTTGGCTACAGGTCCCTGCATTTCATGGCTTTCAATAGTTCTTGCCAATCCCTTCTAGCCTGCAAAGTCTTTCTTGAGAAATCAGCTGACAGTCTTATAGAAACTCCCCTCTCGGTACCTAACTGCTTTTCTTTTGCTACTTTTAAGATTCTCTCTTTATCTTTAACCATTGGCATTTTAATTATGATGTGTTTTATAATGGGCATCTTTGCATCCACCTTTTTTGGGACTCTCTGTGCTTCCTGGATTTGCATGTCTATTTCCTTCACCAAATTAAGGAAGTTTTCTTTCATTATTTTTTTGGATCAATTTCCAATTTCTTGCTCTTTCTATTCTCCTTCTGGCATCCCTAAGATGTGAATGTTGGAACA
>VMDR010026043.1:0-14195 GCA_007922815.1 Macrotus californicus
CTCAACCCTGCTGTTTTAATGCAACAGAAGCTGTGGATGATACGAAATGAATGGGGGTGTCCCAATAAACCTCCATTACAAAACAGGCAGTGTGCAGGGTTTGACTCGTGGGCTGTAGCAGGCAGATAGTCGTTCTAGTTTGACACAAACTCTATCTTGATGCTCAGCAAGATAAATGATTTCCCCCAAATAATAAAGCGACTTAATGGAAGAAGCAAGACCAAATCCCATTTCCCCCATTCACTGTGTAATCTCCTTTCATAAATAAATTTGGAGGTAAGATTCTCTTCAGTGCATAACTACGCAATTATGCAACTGCAGGTACTCAGGAATTGACTCAGAGTTGCTCTTTTCTTATGTTTAATACTTTGATTAATGCCTTTCTCTGGCTAGAAGAAGGGAAAAATTAAAAGTAAGTAATTTTGTATTCTTTTTCCCTTTGTATTATTTGAAGGCTTATCCTTATTGCTGCATCATTCACAAGAAGATGAAAAGTGACTTTATATTCATGTGATATTTTATTTAAATATGTCAACAAACAGAAGCATGGCAGTTATTCATTAATATTTTGACATGATTATTGCTGAGAAAATCACCCATCTAAGTTATTACATGAAAGGGGACATGGCAGGCATGCATCACAGCATCTTTTTTTCATCGAATGAATATTTCAAGGAGAAAAGAGGAAAAAAGAATAAATATGCCTTTGCTTTGTGTCACTTTAAAAAAACCCTGCCATGTTGAAATGAAGCAGAAATGCAGGAGTGAGCACTGCACTGCCCATTTAGGAGGGGAAAATTCCATTTGTTGAGACTAGAATGTAGCAGATACTAAGTGAGGTATTTTACTAATGTTTTCTCATTTTATTTGATCAGCATCACCTGCAGATGAGCCTAATTGTCCCCATTATATAGGTAAAGAAATTTATGTTCCAGGAATTTTGGTAACTTTATAGAGTTTGATGCAGTTGGGGAAGGTGTGGACCTATCAACTCTAACCCAGGTCTGTTAGACCCTAGAGCTGTACTTTGAGATTTGTGAATCTGGGATAGAAAATAAAAACAACTGGGAAAGTTTTAGATACAATTAATCAATACCTTTTCTTTCATATTATCGGGAATTGAGAAGAAACTATATTCTTTTCTTTTATGCCGGTATGAAGGAGAGGGGAGAAAAAGTGTAGTAGTCCTCCTTATCTGTGGGGGGTATCTCCCGAGACTCCCAGTGGATACCTGAGACCGAACTGCCAGCACCACGACTCTTGTACCTTGGGGCCATTATTGAGTGAAATGAGGGTGGCTTGAGCACAAGCGCTGCAGTGCTGAGACACTTGATCTGATAACCGAGGTGGCTACCAAGTGACTAATGGGCGGGGAGCACCTGAGAGCATGGAGAGTGTGAACAAAGGGATGGTGTACATTCCTGGTGGGACAGAGCAGGATGCCATGGGATTTCATCATGCCACTCAGAAAAACACACAATTTAAAACTTATGAACTGTTTATTTATGGAAGTTTCCCTATAATATTTATAGATCATGGTTGACCGTGGGTGACTGAAACTGTGGAAAACAAAACTGAGGATAAGGGGGGAGACTACTGTACAATCATGTGTTGCTTATGATGGGGATATATTCTGAGAATCGTGTTACTAGGCAATTTTGTCATGGTGCTAACATCATAGAGTGCACACACGCAAATGTAGATGGTCTAGCCTACTACACATCTGGACTGTATGATCTAGCCTATTATTGGTCCTAGGATGGAAGTCTGTACAGCATGTCATTGTACTGAATGCTGTCAGCAACTGTAACACAATGGTAATTATTTGTGTTTCTAAATATATTTAAACATAGAAAAGGTGCAGTAAAATATGGTGGAAAAACACTGGCCAGTGTGGCTCAGTTGGTAGGAGTGTCATGCCATAAACAGAGAGGTTGTGGGTTCAATTCCCAGTCAGAGCACATACTACCTAAGTTGTGGGTTGGTCCCTGGTCAGAGTGTGTATGGGAGGCAACTGATCTATGCTTTTCTCTCTCTCTGGAATCAAAATAAATAAATAAAATTAAGAACTTAAAAAATATGATATAAAAGGTAAAAGTGGCACACAGCTCCAGGGCCCTTACCGTGCATGGGGCTTTCAGGACTGGAAGTTACTCTGGGTGAGTCAATGGTGAGTGGAAGGGAAGGCCTGGAACACTACAGTACTCTATTGTAGGCTTTATAAACAATGTCCCCTGTGCCTTCTGACAGGGCCGGAAATACAACATTGAACCTGTCAGTGCCGCTCCATGAACAGGGATGTGGGCTGGACTGATGGCAAATATGAGGAGAAACTGGCCGGGTAAGGCACAGATCACCACAAAAATGACTGTCAGGAGGAAGTGAATGGTTGTCTGAGCATCAGTAGGGAAAAGAAACCAAGATGGAGAGAGAAAGGAACATAGCTGATGGTCATGGCAATGTGGTTTTCAATATTTTCTGCTGAAGCAGTGGTCAGATTAAGGAATTTTGTGGTAATGATAATCAAAAACAGGTTTAACATGGAGAGGGTATAGAACAGAGGACTCAATACTTTGACTTTGGAAATCTGTTTTTGGTTCCATTGACCCTCTCTGACACACAAGGCCCTCTCTGGCATTGAAATGATGAAAGAAATAAAACTTATCTATGCTTTATCATTACAAACTCTGTCCAATATATGGGGCATATATGGAAAATATGTCCAAAGTAGGGGGACAGGTGGCTCCACACTGCCACAGAAAGCTTTTACTAAAGTGGCGGTGGCATTTAACACTTATTAAGGTAGCTCCTGTGGACCTGTGTCCTTGCACAGGATCTCAGGTCCTCAACAAAAATTGTACAGCAATGTACTCTGAAGATCATCGAGCTGTATGTGGGCGGGCTTTAGTGCTCTCTGAGCGTGCAGTGCTGAGTGTGCAGCCTCCTCTGCGCTGCCACAGGTCAGCGGCCGACTGACTGGGGTGTAATCTGCGCCCTCACAACTGAGGTGCTCTGAGGGCGGGGCTCTATTACCAAGCCTCGCCAGAGAAAAAGTATTCCTCCTGAACCACGTATCCCACTGTTTCTTACAGGAAGCTCATGCTCATTATGATTTTATGGGGCCACCATTATATGTGTGGCCCATCGTTAATGGAATCGTTGTTATGTGGTGTGTGATTGTAGTTGCGACACTGAGTTTAATTTAATTCTAAGGCATATGTGCGCTGAATCATTCTTTATCTGGATAAAACATAGACACAATAATTAGGACCCTGCAAGAGTTGAGGGAAGTGGTTTGAAGTAACCTCTCCCCTTGATTATTTTTTGTTATTTTAAACTATAGTGGGTAGCCTTATAGCCTTGGCAACAATTAAATTGTTCCACTGGAGGCCTATTGATTTCTAAAGATTTTGGTGGTTTTTATTATTAAGTTAGAAAAGCTCCTAAAATCTGTGCTGGGGCCGAGAGAATGGAATTATGTGATTATTTGTATTAGGCTGACCCTAGCTAGGCTGACCCTAACTTAAGTACCCCCTGATGTCTCTGCAAAAATCTCAGAGAAAGCAGTTTTCTTTTTAGATCTTAATATCTCTTTGGGATTCTTGTAAGATGGCATAACTCACAAAATTTTTTAAAAAGCAAATACTTTTCCATTTTGTAAGTATGGTTTGTAGTTTGTAAATAAAGAGGGCCTAGGAATGAAAATTTTAATTATGCTATTGCAGGAAGTTGGACAGTAGGAATTTTTGCTGGAAAGTTTAGGGCAAGGAGAAGATGGAATCGGTAATTCCTTCAGCCCAGCAGTGGGTTTTCCCAGAAGAAAGAATGCGAAGCCGTCAAATGAATGACAGTTTCTGAAGTCTGTGCAACTGACTCTTCCCAAGTCTTGACAGATGGAGCATTGCAGGGGCCACATGGCACGGGAATTCCCACATTTCCACTCTAATTTCATTTTCTTTTTAAAAACGTTGGCAGCTGGAGTTGCCGCAGCTGCTGCCCTGGGGGAACAGGAGTGCTGAAACACGGCAGACAGTGTAACAGGCTCTTTACACCACGAAGAGGGGGTGTCCATGGCCCTGGAGAGCCCACGCTCAGTCGGGAGACAGGGAGAAGAAGGCCCTGCTCTATCTGCTACGAGGGGCCACTGTTTCTTGGTTTATATCTTCGAGGAAGCAGCCAGTATAGATAGATATCTCTGGATTGGAGTTCTAGTTTTACTAGTGACAGCTGTGTGATTTTGGGCCACTTTTCAACTTCTTCAAGCCTATTTCTTCATCTATCAAAACCCTAGCATTTGAAGTTGTTGTGAAGATTAGGCTAATATACGTAAAATATCTAGTGCAGTGCTCGGCATAGATTAGGCTTCCATAAGGCCCTAACTTTTTAATCCAATGAAATTCTTTTCCTTTTTTCCCCCCAGAAATTCAGTTTCCCAATGTTTAACCAAGAGGCACACGCATGGTGCTAGCACAGTGCTGGGAATTAGAAGAAACAAAAGTGAATAAACCTCCCAGGAGCTCTCCATTGGCACATAGTATAGCGGGGGAGAGAGATAAATAATACATCTTCCGATGAAGTAAAATACATAGCAGAACGAGGGGAGCCCTTCAGTATTTAAAATGACTGACGTCAATATGTAAACAACTTGAACTTAAGCTCAGAGGAGCAATGTATGCTCCCGTGGAGCAGGCAGGCAGGAAGTATTGTCTCCTTCCTCATTTCAACACCTCTCATAATTTTAGTTCTCTCAGAGGCCTTTCAACTATCATGGCCACAGCCCTCTTAAATCCGAAATGCTGAGAAGCAGCAACTAAGCCCGGCACATTGTTTCATTTTTCATTGTGCCTAATACAATGCTTCTATCTAGTGAAATTGAGGATGCATAATTAACAAATTCATGAATGCTGATCTATTAAACTTTCTCGGACAAGAATCATTATTTTTAATAAGAGAATCTCTATTTATTAGGGTGAGTACCATGAACCAAGGGGCCAGATGAAACATTCTTGGATCCTGCAAGTTCTTGGACATGTTAAATTAAAACACAGGGCTCGAGGCTTGGCCAATTTTTCTGTTTGGAGTTGAAAATACAAGGCATATGATGTTGATTTACCCTTTGATTAAAGGAGTTACACAGGACATTAATAATTTCTAAATTTAATTTCACTTGGAGACCATTAAGATGTCATGATTCAGAAGCCATGTGAGTATCTAGGCCTTTTGTCAAGACGCCTGGGTGTCCAGACCCTCAAATAATGAGGAGCTGGCATGCATATTTTTTCACTATAGGTCAGTGCCAATGAAAACAGGTAGGTCTCACCTAATATGAATCCTCTGCAGTTTTAGTGTATCAGAGGCAAATTCCGTCACACCTGTGACTTGATGAGGATTTTAAAGCTGAGCAGAGTGTATTCATTGCCTTATCCAGTTGGGAGTGTTGGAGGATGAGCAAGTACACACATATGTAAAAGAGGCTTCTATAGCTAACTTGGCCATGCTCATTCTGCAGCAGCAACATTTCTGTGTGGGAGGGGCTGGAGGGTGGCAGGGAGGTTGGAAGGGGACTGTGGTGGCTGGGAGACTTGCCCTGAAGTGGCACTTGCACAGCCAGTACAGCACTCTTCTGTCATGTGTTTACGGACACTGCCGTGGGCAGTGTATGATAAAGCTCCTCAAGCTGCCTCCCCTTGCACAGCGCTGCTCAGGGAAGGTGCAGTCGTGGGGTGGTTTGTCCTGAGTGATAGCAAGTGACCAACTGGTATTTAGTGAATTCTCGCCCACATGATATATCACTACCTGTCTGTATCTGCATGTGCACGTAAAGCCATGGTGTTCAGAGACAGATTCAGGTCTGAACTTCAGCTCTTTGACTTATAAATTGATTAATGTTCTGCCAGTGAAACAAAATACTTACTGGGCACCAATTGCTAGGCAGCAAGGGGTGGGGAATGACATGGTACTAGCTTCATCAAACTCATGCTTCCTGATGGACTAAGTTGCGTTAAGATCTGCTCATTGACGATGAAATAAGGTAATAGCGATTGTCTTACAGGGTTCTTCTGAAGATGAAAAAAGATATTTTTCAAAATAACATACAGAGCCTATCCTGTAGTGGATTCTCAGTGACTGTTAATTGTCAGGCCCATCACTGTGGCAGAAATTCAAACAGGGGAACACTTGTGTGGACTGGAAGAGTCAAGGGAGGTTTAAAGAGGAGTTAAGGCTTGACCAGGCACTGAGGATAAATTCTGATGCTTGGAGTGGAAGGAACCAGCACAAAGAAAGGCCAGATGCTAGGGGAGGGCATGTCTGTAGGACATTGAGGAGCCATCGCAGGTCAGGGGCAGAAGGTGTGTTGGAGAAGCTGGTGGGCCAGGCAGAGTTAGGCTGGATTTTGGAGGTCCCTGAGAGCTGGTCAGAGGAATTCGGACTTGTTCGAAAGCTATGATGGTTTTCAGAGCAAAGCGCTGGCGTGATGGGTGTAGCCTTGTAAAAATTGGTTCAGTGGCAATGAACACAACAGGGTTGTTCCAGAGAGACGCTGCAGCCAGGGAGGCTGCATTAGATGCCAAAACACAGGACTGAGGCTCTCGGATTTAAAGAGCTCTTTAGAACATCAAGTTTGATATTTTTCCTAACCTAATCTTCATTTTGGACCATAAATCCAGCACTAATAAAGATAACTGGACATTTTTTCTCTCTCTCTGAGTGTTATATGGAATCCCAGCAAATGGAATTTAATTTTTACCTAACTTGCTGTCTAATACCTTTTGAGACTCCCAAATCATATTTCTGCTCTTCTCCACTTGATCTGACACAGTGGCAACAGTATTTTTTTTAAGCTGTTTCAGCCACTGAGGGAGAAGTATAATTGACCTGGTGTTCAAATGTTCTCTAGTTTGAAAGATTGGCAAAGACAAAGGTCTCCAGAATGTCCTTCCTGATAAACATGAAGAGAGTCTTCATCATTTAAATGTTCACTCCTCTGTCAGGGTGCAAGACTCTATGATTATCAAAACAGACTGGATTATAAATTTTGAGAGTTCCTTTGAACTTTACTGACTCAGAATTTCTAAGCTTATAGCTTTGATTTTTTTTTTCTGGTTAAAAGTTAAGCTTCCACTGCCAATTTCAGTGCCAGATCAGCTCACAGAGAAGTGTCTGATCCTCAGGATACTTAAGGTTAGGAAACCGTAAGTCCAGTTATAAATACCTGTTAGACCTGGCTGGAACCTTGCCCAGTCCTTCAGCCTCACTGCTGTTACTCCGATGGAGGTTTCCTTGATCTGGTTCTGTGAACAGGCTTGGACAGGATGGGGCTATAATGGCACCTACCAAAAAGGAAAGCAGGTGAATATTAAAAGAGTTTTTCTTGTTTGTTTCAATAGGGAAATAGTGAGCATAGAAAGCTCCCACTGGGGTTGATCCATTAAAGAAATGTTGGGTATGGATGTTTGTATGGCAGGCCGGGTTCGCAGCGTGCCTGCGAAGTGAAAGTGCCTGTGTACGGATGTGGACTGGGGTGCTGGACTTGTATTCAGATACTCCTCCCCCTTTCAGCACCCTCTTCACCCCCAACCAGTTAGTACCTTTCCTGGCAAATCTTCTCTGGGTTCAGTATAGGCTAGCTGTCACTGATAAGCAGGAGAATCCTAAAAACAACACAGGACTCCTGAACCCTAGCTCGCTGTATGTATTCAAGGCAACCCACCTTTTAATGACCCAGAGTTAACCCTTTTAATGAGCCCTTTACTAAACCTTTTAACCTGTTAATTTTCCTATGGTAAAATAATACATTTTTTAGTAAAGAATCTAGAAAACATGGAAATAAGGTGAGGTAGAAAATAAATCCCACCATAATTCTGACATCCAGACATGACTGTTGCTGTACTGAGTGATGTTCAACAGACTACATATGTAAGCTCTGTGTTGTGCCCTTTCACTGAAGTTTTTATTGTGAGCACTGTTGCATATCATTCCACTTTAAAAGCATGATCTTAGTGGCTGCAGAGTATTTTATTGAAATATCATAATTTATATAACTATCACTAAAATTTAATCAGTTATTTAATCTTAGAGTCAGAACTGCTTTGCTGTGCCTTAGAATTAAATATACCTGTATGAACATATGACCACTGTATTAGGTTAGGGTGACTGCCACTCCTTTAGTAGCCGGTGAAGACATTTTGGAATTTTCTTGTATTGTAAAATGTAACAGATAAGGAACTACCAAAGGGGCGTCCTATTGGAGAGTACTGCTTAAGGCCAAGTCCACTGCATGGAATACTCGTTTTCTTCCCTTTTTCTGATGTATCCCCACTTCTGTGGTTATCATGGAGCAGCCATTGTGGACAATGTGACTTTACCTCCTGACCACAGTCCTTAGTTCCAGATTTGGGTACTTGTTCAAAACGGGGCCAATTTTCATCTCGTTCTAAGACTATGGACTAAAACTGAAAAATAACTTTAGTGACTGTCTAATAAGCAAAACTGTAAAATATGCTGCTTCAGAGCTCCTGGTGGTCAGGTTTACTGCCATATGGACAAGAGAGACAGAAAGGCAATTGAGAAAATGTGAAAGTGAGGGTGAGTGAATGAACAGCAGGAAAGAGAAAGAATTGAAACACATATGTGGGAGGTAGCAGTGATGAGCTATGAGAAATGGAGAGAGGGATGCTGGCATTTAAATAACTGATTTGAGCTCCTCCACAGACCTTGAGTTTCATGAGAATATTAAGAATTCTTATTCTTAAAAGTCTCCTTCCTCTTTTATTTGGTTCTGTTGGTTTTCTGTCACTTAAAATCAAAGTTGTTTTAACTCTTACCCTGATTGAGATTTTATTTTATTTCATTATTTTTATATCCTTACTTGAGGATATACATATATATTTTTCATTGCTTTTACAGAGACAGGAAGGGAGAAAGAGAGAAAGATTGACCAGTTGCCTTTACTCCAACCAATAGAGCCACACTGGCCAAGGCACTGATCATGATTTCAAAATTGCCCAGAACCCAGGTACTGTTTCTGCCTACCCTTTCTTTTGGAGAAATTCTTATCGAGAGTCATCTGTTATTTTTTGGTGAGTTTTAAAAAACTTTTTAATTTCTTTGTTCTGCCAAAGCAACATAGGAAATAAATGAAATAGATCTATAAAACATACCTTTAGAGGGACTTCCCTGTCAAGATGGTGGGATAGGTAACCACCACTGACCTCCTTGAACAACCACATCAAAATTACAACTAAATTATAGAACAACCATCACTCAGAACCATCACAAATTGAGTTGAATGGAAATTGACAAATAAGGGAAAAAAAACCACATCCATCCAGACTGGTAGGAGGGGTGGAGATGCGGAATAGGCTGGTCCCCCTTCCACATGTAGTGAGTAAAAATTTTGTAGGGATAACTTGGGATTGAAGAGTCCCAGCCCCACACTATATCCCCTGGCCCAGGGTTTCAGTGCAAGAGAGATAAGTCCCCATAACTTCTGTCTGTAAAACCCAGTGTGGTTTGAGTCAGTGAAACAAACTTATGGAGTCCCAAGCAGTTCCTTTTAAAGAACCCACACACAGACTTACTCAGACTCACTCCCTCTGAGCTCCAGCACCAGGGTCTCAGCTTGAATGACACCAGTGGCATACAGGGAGGAACTGAAGTGTCTGGCATCAAGGTGAGAGCTGGTGGACATCCTCCTCCCAGACAGAAAGGCAGGCAGAGGCCATTGTCCCTTTTCTGAGTCCTCCCCCAACAGAGCCACAGAGACAGCAGGTGGGTGACATATCTGAGACTCCACCAACCTGGCTAAAACTGTGCCCCATCCTGGAGATCCTCTAAGCTCCATCCACTCATAGCTGTTAACAGTAGCTTTTCCATATGAATGGCTGGTCTTGCTCATACTTCACAACTTCCTAAATCCTTTTAAACAAGCAATAGCTGGCCTTAGTGAGCCCTCAGCCCCTGTACCTCTTGCTAAGCGTCTCTAGGCCCAACAATAGTAGCAGCCAGCCTAGACTCATAGCTTGGCTTCACCTGGGAATCTCCAAGCATGGCACAAATAGCAGACATCTCAGATTGTTCTATAACTTAGCAGGGTAGCCTGGGCAAAACACAGATGAGGTCTGACCTTGAACTGCACCACCAGGAAACTGCAGGGTCTGCATGCCCAATGGACAGCTACAGACCACATCAGAGGACCACTACCCTGCCACTGCACAGCTGATCCTCCACAGGGCGTGAAGGTTGGTGGTCAATGGTCATAGCCAGTCCTTGCAGCTGACTGGCCTGGGTAAATTCCTTCCATTGACCTGCCAACAGCAACCAAGTTTCAACTATAAGAGGAGGGTATACTCAACCTACATGAAGGGCACACCTTAAGTACCCAGCTTGGGTGATAGGGGAGGCTATGCCACTGGATCCTACAGGACACTTACTACATTAGACATTGCTACCAAGACAGGGAGTCATAGCAGCTCTACCTAATACATAGAAATATACACAGGCAGGCATTCAAAGGAGACAAGGAAACATGGCCCAAATGAAAGAACAGATCAAAACTCCAGAAAAAGAACTAAACAAAGTAGAGATAAGCAGTCTGTCAGATGCAGAGTTTAAAATACTGGTTATAAGGATGCTCAAGTAACTTAGTGTGGACCTCAACAGCATAAAAAAGATCCAGTCAGAAAGGAAGGTACACTAATGGAAATAAAGAACAATTTACAGGGAAAGAACAACAGAGTAGATGAAGCCAAGAATCAAATCAGTGATTTGGAATATAAGGAAGTAAAAGACAACCAATCAGAACAATAAAAAGAAAAAAGAATAAAAAAATATGGGGATAGTGTAAGCAGCCTCTGGGACAACTTCAAGTGGTCCAGCATTTGTATAATAGGGGTACCAGAAGGAGGAGAGAAAGAGCAAGAAATTGGAAATCTTTTTGAAAAAATAGTGAAAGAAACATCCCCTCATTTGGTGAAGGAAATAAACATGCAAGTCCAGAAGCACAGAGAGTCCCAAACAAGATGGATGCAAAGAGGCCCACTTCAAGACGCATCATAATTAAATTACCAAAGTTTAAAGATAAAGAGAGAATCTTAAAAGCAGCAAGAGAAAAGTATTTAATTACCTACATTGGAGGGGGGGGGTTCCCATAAGACTGTCAGCTGATTTCTCAAAAGAAATTTTGCAGATTAGAAGAGATTGGCAAGGAATATTCAAAGTCATGAAAAGCAGGGACCTACAGCCAAGATTGTTGTACCCAGCAAAATTATCATTTAGAATTGAAGGGCAGATAAAGAGGTTCCCAGATAAGAAAAAACTAAAGGAGTTCATCATCACCAAACTATTATTATCTGAAATGTTAAAGGGATTTACTTTAGAAAAAGAAGAAGATCAAAACTGTGAACAATAAAATGGCAATAAATACATATACATAACAATTGAATCTGAAAAACAAACTAAGCAAACAAGAACAGAGACAGAATCATGGATATGGAGAACGTTTTGATGGTTGCCAGATGGGAGCGGATGTGTGAGGGAATGGGTAAAGAGGTGAGGGGATTAAGAAGTACAAATAGGTAGTTATAGAATAGCCATGGGGATGTAAAGTCAAGTATAGAAAGTGGAGTAGCCAAAGAATTTATACACATGACTCATGGATGTGAACAATGGTGTGGGGATTGCCCAAGGGAGGGGGTGGATGCTGTGTAGAGAGGGGTGAGGAGGGAAAAATTGGGACAACTCTAATAGCATAATCAATAAAATATAATTAAAACTAGAACACATATTTGGAGGGGGTATGTGACATCTGTGAAAGTTTAAATTAAAAGTGTTAACTATGAACCTGTCCAACTATTACCTAGAGAAAATTTTGTTTGCCACTTTAGCCTAGAAAATTCCCCCAGAGCCCCTGAATCATACTGGAACCTCACAATTATACCTCCTTGTGAGATGTTGTATTATATTCTAATGAAGTCCTTTAAGCATACTGCTTAGAGTCTAATAAACCAGACTCTTAATAGCTTCTGTTTAAAGAAGAGTGCTCTGAAGCTGTGAGTGCCTGCAATGTGCAAATCACCATCCTGGGTGAGCTGAGGATGCAAAGGACCTTACAGCAAAAGCAGCTTGTGCTCAGCAATGGTACATTCTGCTTTTAACATAAAACAACTGTGTGTGCACATTCTTGTACACCTGCTTGTGCTATGAGGCAATACCACACAAGATACTTTACATTTATTTCTTCTTTTTTTCTCACAGCATCCTCTCTTGCCCTATTTATAGAAGAGAAAACTGGTGTTCATCCAGGTTAAAAAATGTACACAGTTGTGAGTTTGGGATTTGAGCTCAGCTCTGTACGTCTTCAAAGCCCATGTTTTTTTATATTATTGTATACTTCCACTGTCTTATGATGTTTCCTGTATCTGGTTAGGAAATAAAACATATGTGCATGAAAATGCAGCCAATACAAGAAGACAGGGACCTCATGCGCAGAACCAAGGTAAAAAATGCAGAAAACCAATCTCCCAGAGGCCCAGGGTAGAGTGAGTCCCCTGATGGTATGAGGTGTGGCATTATGGGTCCATAAAGAAAGGAGGGGGCTCAAACTCTAGAGAAAAGTGTGCAGAGCCCTCTTAGGTAGTGGAGGTTGCTAGAAATGTTATAACCAGATAGTGGCTCCTAGGAATTATATCAATCTCATAGTTGATTATTGGTTTAGCCAGGGCAGGACCACTGGTCACTTTTAATGGAAGCAACAGAACCAGCTGCAGGTAGATTTATTTGATGATCTGCCTGTGTAGACTGGGAGATTAGGGCATGCTGCTGAAACCCACACAGATCTTTAGTTCTTGTCTGTAAAGTAATTAGGTTCTTCACAGTGAATTAAAATTTCCATTTCTTTATATAACCTATTTCATATTGAAGAAATTGGAGTATTTAAATCATTGCTATTTCAGTATCTTGAAGTACTTCAGACTAAAGCTCACTGCATGTTTTCGCTCCTTGCTTTGCTCCTAAGAACAATGTAAAGGTTTGATTTAGTAAGAACTTAGTCAAGCCAAATACTTGGTGTTGAATAAACGGTAGATTTGCATTAAAAATAACAGAAGAAAATAACCAAGGTTTGCTGTTTTGATTCTAGCTCTCAATGGGTGTATGTGGCATAAATTCCTCTGTGATTATTGCTTTAAGATGAACTGTTATATAGATAGTTCAAGGTGAATCTGAGCAGAGAAACTTTGAATGAGATATTTTTTCCATTTGAGTTTTAGAAGCCTTTAATAGAATGTATATTTTTGATAAAATCTCCAATGTGCTAATGAGCAATGACCTAAATTTTAGGTCCTTAAAAATTGACACACATGGAATTTATTTTATGAAGTAAGGCATTGAGACTCTGTATTAAATGAGGTGATAATCAACCATTAAACCATTGCTGTAAAAGTCATAGTATGAGGTATGAGTATTTAGCTTCTTAACTCTGAATTACATAGAGTCTGGGATGTCATGGGGACTAATTAAATGTTAGATTGTCCTCAACTCTACATCGTTTGCCCCACTCATTTGCCGAGTAGTTATTGGCAGCTTTGTGCCCTTGTTGTTTGCTTGTGTTGTGCAGATTCACTATAGAACTGTGGGTAATGGGTGCCCATGTAGCATTCTGACTTTGACTTTTATATGCTGTGTGATTTACATAACCTATCTAAACCCCATTTTTCTTATTTATTGTTTCTGGCTTTATTGAGATATTATTGACACATAACATAAATGTGTTAAGGTATACAACATGATGATTCAATAGATATATATATTGAAATGATAACCACAAGTGAATTAACACTTCCATTTCATCACATAAGTACCTTTGTGGGGGAGGGTGTGGTGATGACATTTAAGATTTAATCTTTTTTTTTTCTTTTTAAAAATATATATTTTATTGATTATGCTATTACAGTTGTCCCATTTCCCCCCTTTTATTCCCCTCTGCCCTGTGCACCCCCTCCCACCCACATC
Organism: Macrotus californicus; assembly: GCA_007922815.1. Lineage (NCBI taxonomy): Eukaryota > Metazoa > Chordata > Mammalia > Chiroptera > Phyllostomidae > Macrotus > Macrotus californicus. Next base: position 14,011 of record VMDR010026043.1, read on the forward strand.
CCCCCCTTTAGTTCATGTCCATGGGTCATATATATAAGTTCTTTGGCTTCTACATTTCCTTTACTATTCTTAACCTCCCCCTGTCTATCTTCTACCTACCATTTATGCTTCTTTTTCCCAGTATGTTTTCCCCCCTCTCTCCCCACCCACTCCCCCACTGATAACCCTCCATGTGATCTCCATTT
>VMDR010026044.1:0-14194 GCA_007922815.1 Macrotus californicus
AAATTACAAGAAAAATAGTCTTTTATATTCCTCTGGGATGGAAACAAATTTCCATCATTTTCTATCAGTTCTCAGTTACATCTAGTATCATTTTCCCCAGGCTTGAAGTAAATCCTTAGGTCTGCTGGTAGTACATTCTCATAACTTTCATTTATTTTAAGATATATATATTTATCTTAAAATGTACCCTGTTTTTGAAACATATTTTTATTTTATATAGAATTCTGAGTTGACAATTTTACTTTTCTTCCAAAACTTTTAAAGATGTTTTTCAGTTGTTTTCTGGCCTTTATTTTTTCTGTTGAGTTTCCATAGTTTGTATCATGGTTCTCTTATACATCTTTTTCTCTGGCTGTTTACATGATTTTCTCTTCCTCTTTCTTTTTGAATTTTAGTAATGATGTGCCTAAGTGTGATTTTCTTGTATTCTGCTTATGGGGGGACATACTGGCTTTCTGGATCTGTTTGTTAGTAATTTTATATCGAATTTGGGAAATTTTTGGCAATTATTTCTTCAAATATTGATTTACCATTTATCACTCTCTTCCTTCTGTGATTCCAATGACACAGATATTGAGCTATTTGATACTATCCCTGGAACTCTGTTTTTTTTTTTTTTAATTTTAATCTTTTTATGCTCTGTTCTTCCAATAGGGTAATTTCTCCTGGTTTCTTTTTAAGTACATAAACCTATTTCTTATTTTATCTCCAATATGTTGTGAATCTTTTATCTAGTAAATTTTTCATTTGGTCATTGTACTTCAAGAACTTCTCTTTACATATAATTTTCATTTCTGTTCTACTTTTCTCCTCAACTGACTTATTATGACCATCTTTTTATGTTCCTGAATGTATTTATAAAAATGGTTGTAAATGGTTGTTAATTCCAACATATAGGTAGCCTCAGGGTCTGTTCTGTTTGTATTCGTTATTTTTTCTCTTGACAATAGGAACCATTTTTACTAAAGTCTGACTGATATTGGAAGTTGTAGATGATATGGGTAGAAACTGGATTCTGTTTTCTCTAAAATATATTGATTTTTTGTCTTGTATGAAGTTCAATTTCTGAATGATCTTGTTGAACTTGTATTGAACTTTCTTACACTTTGTTAGATTAGGTCTGTGGAAAGCCCAAGGCATCTCCTAAGCTCTTCAAATTGACAAATCTCCACATTCTTGACTCCCCTGCGGATTTCGATGAATTGTGGTTTTAGAGGTTATGAAGACAGAGGCTTTGCCATGGACTTCTTAGAGCAAATAGAGGTAGGGACAGGGGGTGTAGTTGGCATGCAGGAGCTGGAAAGAGCCATTCTTTGATGAAAAGGGGGACGAGCTAATGATGACCTCATTAATCAGACTGTAGAATCATTATCATCCCTCAACAATTTTGCAGCATTGAACAAAAAACGTGAACCATTTCCCCAAAATTCCAAAACTGAGATGCGACAGCAGGGAAGTGCAAGCAAACATACATACATGCTCATGTACACACCATACACAATCACAGCTTTCTCATGGTCTTATGTTCCTGATCTCTTCACAACTCACTACTTTCTTAGAATAACCAGATGTGAAATAAAGTGTATTTAAATAACAAAAGAGGAATTATTTTTGTAGATGTTTGAGCTTTTTAGCTGTTATGTGTGATTTCAGTTATTTATTTGTGGTAAAACTATGACTAAGGTGAATATTTATCTTGATTTGTGCATAGTAGTCCAAGTACCAAAAATATTTCATAAGCTCCTCCTCAATTTGCAATTTCTTATAGAATTATGTCAAGGAAAGCACTTCTGGGCAGACTGCTTTAAAAGGTTGATCATCTCCAGGACTAAACCTCCAACATATATTTACTTTCACGATTGCTGTGAGGTAATGAGCCTGGGCATAGGGGAGCAGTCTGTAGATGATGACTAAGAAAAACTAAGCTTCTTATTACCGGAGCCCAACAGGTATGTGGTTATTAACAGAGGAGAGAAGTTGTGCTTAAGGGCTGTTGTAAAATTCCCCCTTCTTGGCTCAGTGTCTTTGTAATTAATGATCATGTAGACCAGTGCCACCATGACTGAGTTCCCTTTCATTTTATGAATGCCCTTTTTGAGAACATGTGTAGTTTAATGGCCTAAATTCTATTATAGGGAGAATAGTTATGAGAATAAAACTTCTTCAATGACTCAAATATTTATACACTGAGGTACTGAGATCACAAATGGATATGAAGCTGTCTGAGGCAGCTTAAAGCCCTTTCTGGATTCCTGTATATAAATAATTGACATGAAAACTGCATACCATTCTTTCATGCATGTTAAAGCAAATGGCCTAAGGACCTTCACTGGGCTGCTGCTTTGCTTGAGTTATTTAATGAATAGGCCACATCTATATTCCTTTCACCTTCCTTTATTTTCTCTGTACCTCTTTTCTTCTTCTTTCTTTTCTTTCTTCAACAAATAATTATTGAGGGATAACTACATGCCTGCCTCTCTTCTGGGCTATGGAGAAAAAGCCATGAGCAAGGCAAACTTCTCATGAAGTTAATATTTGAGAGGGAAGGGAATGTGGCAATAAATATATAGAGATCATTTTGGGGAGTGATGGGTACTGTGTGGTCAATGGAATGGGGTTTAGCAGTGCTGCCTGATGGAGCAGTCAAGGAGTTTCTGAGGAAATGTGAGTTAATGTCCATGAGAAGAGTTGGGGGGAAAGAATTTCAGGAACAGAGAAAAACTGAAGAAAAAGCAGAAGGCAGGGGACACATTTAGTTCAGAGAGCCTGTGTGGTGGAAGCAAAGTCTAAAGTGGTGGTGACATGAGCAGTATAAGAAGGTGGGCAGGACCTTCATCACCTAAGGTTTTTCTGCTGCTGAGGAATTCAGATTTTAGAACCTATTGGTGTATTGCCTTGTGTCAAAACTTCCCCACAATTTGGATTTCATTTTCTCAGCTACACTTCCTCTAATTTCAAGGCCAATACTTTCCCTTCAGAAATGGTGGCCTTACTGCCTTGGTACCTTACTGCAGTGACACTGCTTTCTCCTCACTCCTCCCATGTGTCTCACTGCTCTCTTCTTGATTCCCTTCTCAGCTCACCCCTTAGGTGTTACTCTGATCAGGTGTGATCCTCAATTATTTCCTTTCTCTCAACACCCTCTCTGGGTGACCTCTTTTGAACCATGATTCCTACTGTCATTAGTTCTCCAACCCAGCCATTACTGAATTCATGGGACAGCTGGACATCCACTGGGAAATGTCTTGAGTGACCCTTATACTCTGTCCCTGCTCCATGTTCAACCCCAAACCTACATCTTCCTCCCAAGGCTGTGAGACTCAAATAGGACAGTTTGTAGTTTACTGTCATCAGCCAACTCCCCAAAGGCACTTCGCTGAAGAACCTGATCCATGAAACTGGTCACCTACCCTGTGCTAGGTGGTGCCCTATGGGCCCAGCACATGAAGATGGGCAGGGCTGCCTAGACTCATAGGTGAGACTGAGAAAGCCAAAAATGAGGATGATGGAGTTCACGCCAACCGATAAGCACTCAGAGGAAAAAACAGGAAGTTAAGAATGTGCTTAAAAATTATAAAGGGCCAATCCAATTATTTTTAAAAAGGAAGTTGAGCAAAGGTATAACTTGGGGGAAGAGAGAAGGTATAGAAAATGGAAGTCATGCAGGAAAAATTCCTAAAGAAAAAGTGGACAAACTAGTTCAAAACCTTACGTGAAAGTACGTTCTGAAGAAACAGAAAAGTGAGAATGCTAGCTGGGAAGAAAAGAGTAGGCAGATTCCCAGGAAAGCCTTGACACAGTCTTGACTACTAGACCCTGGGTGATAGGTCCAGCTGCCCTTGATGGCCACTGCAGACATTACCCCTTCACGGAAAGGAGAGAGATCTTCCTTTAAGAACAAGTGAAAAGAAATGAAATACCCTGAGGAAGAAAATTAAATTCTTGGTTAAGAAACCTGAGGTGACAAGTGTCAAGGCAGTTAAGAACAGCCTGAAGCTATTTGTTGCAGTAGGACATTAGTCTTAATCCTCTGACCAGAGCTGTATATAGCCAAAGGCCCGAGGGTAGGTCCTTGGTGGGATGTCTCACCATCCCTGAGCAGTATAAAGGGTGCTGACCAAAAGATAACTCAACACCCTGATCCAGTCCTTATTAGAAGGATGCTCAAACCTGATGGGTCCACTAGCCTGGAGTTGTAGATGGAGGACGTCAAGATTCTTCCAAGGATCTATTGCTCTGAACTAGTCAGGATTAGAGTCATACACATATTAAAGAAAAAATTATTTGTGATACTTGTTAAGATGGTAAAGAAGACTTTATTCAAGGGGGACTCCTACAATGGGCTTTTATATATGGAAGAGAGATCAAGCTCAACTCCAAACAGAATAAGGAAAAGTAGGAATTTATGACCAAGGAGCAAGTTTAGGGGTTAGTAGATGGACAATTGATTGTCATAAGCTGGAATTTCAGGGGTATAAATGACCATCCCAGGTCCCCAACACAATTTAGACTCAAGCAACACTTAAAGAATACCTACAATGTGCAAGGCGCTCTCACATACTTCCATATGTTATTTCATTTTATCCATATAAGCATCCTGCGATGTAGGTATCAGTATCCTAATTTTCAAGGTAGAATATTGAAAGTAGAAGTAACTGGCCAAGGTCACATCTCTGACAAGTGATAAACCAGATTAAAGTCATCTAGCCCCAAGTTCAGGGTATTTCTATGGCTCTGTAACTCTACAAGTTCCTAGGGTTGACTTTATTATTTACCTGCCTCTGGGCCCTTTATCACTTTGAAATGCTAAGAAGATACCCCAAACAACCTCAGTTCTCTACACATGCCTATGGGTATTTAGAATTAGAACTGTTTTTAATCATTTGGCAGCTTTATAGCTCTGCCATTGAGATGCAAATGATTCACCCTTTTCATTTTACCATCATGCATAAGAACAGATGCTATAAGAAGCAAAGATTTTTTAATGTATTTGTGGTGGTAGTGGTGTGTGTGTGAGTTCAGGGGTTTTGTTTCTCTGAGTAACCATTCTCTTCCCCCACCCAACTCCCAAACTAAAAATAAATAAATAGTATAGGTGTGAAAAGAAAATTTTATTTATGATGGGCATGGCAAAACTGGGCTGCCATTACCCAGTGTCTCAGTAAGTCATGTGATGGAGCTGGTCTTGTCTTCCATGGTGAGGTGAATATCTAGGTGTTGATATTAATGATTAGGCAATTAAGATAGATGAAGCTGTGCAATGCCTTCAGCTCTGACTTCTATGCAGAGCAGTGCTTTGAAGTTGGTGAACAACTGGGATGAGACTGCCTTGTCAATGACCACTAGGCTCTATGCAGTTATAAGTTAAATTGGAAGAGCATTGACTGCTTCAGTAATGACAAACAAAAGGCAGGATGGGCACAGATAAAACCCTCTGCTCTGCCTCTGCACCATCATCCTGGGAGGCAACCACTTAGCTGCCACTAGGAGGTGTGGCTTCTTGATACACTTCCTCCCTTATTTATCTGCTCATTGAAGCTATGGATTTTGACAAAGAACAAAGCCCCCTTTTCAGTCTTAAGGTGAGCTTTAAGTACAGGTATCCTTGAGGGAGGTAGCATTGACCTACAGTAGCAGGGAGGTAAGTGGTTCCCATTGAATTATTTCCCACTGAGCGTTTGAGCTAATCTATTAGAGAAGATCTGGCAGCACCAGGAAGAACAGTTGGGAGGCTCTGAGATAAAATTTAAGATAGTGCATAATAAAACAAGTTGCTTGCCTTTCAATATGATTGGAAGAATGTAATACATGTTCCACTGGAAGGAATTGGAGCAGACATTTAGGCACTGGAAGCAACAGGAGATTGGGGATGCCAGCCATCCAAGTGTCACTTCATCATCCTCTGTAATCACACAGACATGGTCTCAGCCTGTGCTGGCCAGTCTGAGAATGCTACTTTCTCCCCTGAGTTGTCTGTACAGCATCCAACCCAGTATGGCTAACAGGAGAAAACCAAAGCAATGTAATTTTCATTCACTTATCCTGAGGAACAAAGGTCATCCCTCATAACTGTCCTCTCAAGACAGCCTGTATGTTACAATGACTTGTTACAGCCAGCCTGAATCTTAATGGAGACCTTTTTACTGAGAAGAACTTCACAGAAGGCTCTGCATTAGCCTCTTTTACTGCAGGGCAGATAAAGGAGCTGTCAACTTGAATCATGTCCAGAGAACAGACATCCTATTGAGTACATGAGTTTATTTTGTCAAGGAAGACTAGCAGAGCACTGTTGTACTGGGTTTTTTTGTTTGTTTGCTTTAACCTGATGCTTTTTCTATTCCTAACAACAGAAAAGATTTTCCCCTGCTCCAGTATTATCTCTGCCCCCCACAACTTGCCTCATGAACTTGCATGGGGGTCTGGATATGCTTTCTGAATGTGAGGAGGATGAAGAGAGTGGGAAGATGTATTTAATACAAGGAGCAGGGGCTGGAATGGAGAGTAATTGGTTGGGGGTTATCCTGAGGCCATTGGAAGGAAAGTCCAGGGTTGGTGGAGCAAGAGACAGGCTGCCAGGGAAATTCCGACTTCCAAAATAGTGTTGGCACTTTTGCTTAGTATATACTCTGAGAGAGAGAAAATCAGCCAGACTCTTCAAATAGACGAATAAAAGTATTATTTCTCCTACCCCTTTTTAAATTCTGTCTTTGCATACTAGGGAAGGAGGCAGATAGGCAAATGGAGAAGCATCTCTGGGGACTAGGATTAGTAGGAACTACTTCCCGTGCCTTTGACCTGCTGTCCTCACACATGCAAGACAGAGCTGGCCCGTCTGTGTGCACCCATTCAGCCCTTCACTTAACCAACATTCATGGGGACATCTGCAGAGCCAGACCCCACTTTGGTGCTGGAGATGTAGCAGTTAACACAGACACAATGCCTACACAGTGTAGGGCTGGGAGATTGCACTAACACAGGAGTGCTGAGTGACGAGGGAGTTCCCAACCTAGGCTGATGGCTCAGGTAAGACTGCCCTAGAAAGAGGATACTTGGCCAAGTTTGAAGGACGTGCAGGCCTTGACCAGCCTTCCAGGTAGGAAACACCCTTCTAGATTGAAAAAAACTCCTTAAAGGGGGAATGCAACATTAAAAGGGGGCTTGCAACTTAAAAAGGGGGCTGCATGAGAGTGTGTCAGGAACACATCTGAGGCCAGTCATCAGTGTACACATTTCCATCTTTTCCTCCATCTTGGTACAAAGTTCTGACATCAGCTCATACTCAGATGCCACAGTAAATTATCCTTCTCTACCCTTTGGTCACCCCAGCCCAGGCTTGGGGACAGTGGGAATACCTGTGATACACTCTGTGCTTAGGTCCATTCCAGAAAAGGAGGAAATAATTGCCAGGTGTGCTGCCTGTTTGGTTGTGTGTGACAGCCACTTAGATACAGTCCAAACTCTCAGCCCAATGGCAGGATAAGGCATTATAACAGTGCTCTCAGGAGAGGGGGCCATGGGGCAGGGACCAGGGATGGAGCAGGGAGATGAAGCAGCAGAGCTAGGCTGAAGCTACCTGGGGAGGAAGCCTGGGAGCATTTGTAATATGCTCTCATGTGTGAAACTCAAGGGAGATTTGAGAAGTAGATATAGAGTTTTAGTCACCTGCCTATTTATGAATTGAAGAATTGAGTAATATCTCTTAGAGAGAATGTTTTGAATGAGAAGAAAAGAAATTACAGATCAGATCTGAAGTAATCAACACTGAAGGGAAAGCAAGAGAAGGAGAATCTCACAAGAGAAGGGAAGGGAAGGGGAGAGGAGAGGGAGGAAGGAAGGAGGAAGCAAAAGAAATAGCTGGAAGACAGGATGAAAAGCAGGAAAATGCAACTGCATAGAAATCAGGGGAAATGTTTGATGCTGCCAGGAAGTCACGGAGCTAAGAAAAGAGAGGTGGTGCCAGTATTTAGAAAGAGGTGAGTCATCAACAACTTGGGCAAAGTCCATCTGAGTGGTCGCCATAGGCTTGTCTATGAGGGACAAGGGGGGGAGAAGGCAGTGATTGAAGGAAGTCAGGCGAAACTTTTTATAGTTTATTCTTAATTTTGTGGAGACATGGATGTGCTAACTTCCTATTAGGAACAGCAAAAGAGGAATAAGGGGAAAACTGGTGAATTTCAAATAAGGTTTGGAGTTGAGTCAACCAGCATGCCAAGCTGGTTTTTTCATTTTGGTCAATGTATCCTGGTCATGTAAGATGTTAACTCTAAATGAAGCTGGGCGAGGTGTATGTGGGAGAGATGCACTATTTTTGCAACTTTTCTGGAAATCTAATGTTTCAAAAAAAAGATTTATCTTAAAGTGAATTATTGGGAAAAATGCCTCTAGAGATGGAGTACAAGACTAAGAAGAGAGAAAGGAAAAGACTGATCAAAAAGTAGAGGCCAATGACCAGACCTAGGAGGGTGAATTGGGCAGAGAAAAAGCACATTTGTAGATTTGACAGTGGAAAGGTCAAGGCTGTCTCCTAGGTGGCATCTGCTTTCTCTGTCAGAGAGAAGGTGCTATTATTAACTAATTTGAGGGAGGAAGGAAATGGAATGTTTTGGGAGTGGAGATTCCTTTAAAAGCCCAGGGTATACTAGGACAGATGAATGCCTGGGGCAATGCAGAAGAATGTCAGTGCCCTGGAGGGGTTCTAGGCACTTTACTCGGTGCCTTTACCAATATTCTACACTGTCACTGAGGAATATCCAGCCTCTGGTTTCATGTACCACAGTCCAGGTTACTGTTGTCAGATTGTCCACTTGCTCCATCCTAATGAAAATGTTCATCTAAAAGTGAACTTAACTCATGTCCAATGAGGGTGAATGAAATTTTAGTTGTCTAGATTCATAGCAACTAACAGACTGTGTCTATTAAACTTCATTTAAGGTATGGATTCGAGGGAATTTTAGTTAATACTTGTTCATCTTTTGCCTTCTTCTTTGGCTCTTAGCAGTACTGACCCAGCCATACTCAGAGGGTCCCTCCTCTGAATGCTCTGACATCCCACCGGGCAATGTTTGTCACTCCTTCACTGAGCACTGGCACCTCTTTACATAAGCTTTGATTAGAGATAGCATTATCTCCTGTTGCAGTCACTTACTTGTTTATTTAATGCTTTTGAGCTAGGGCAAAATGAATATATTATACCTTTCAAATGCTTAATATAAAAGTACTTCTTATTATTACTAGAAATGGTGACTAGGGGGTTTCTTACCTACGTAGCTTAGAGCCATATTCTGACACCCAGGTAAGATGGAATTTGAAATTGTCAGCTTAATATTTTTCTGTTTTTCTTTTATAGGGTAGAATATATACATACTATTTGGGCCCCAAATTTAATGGAACTAGTGGAGTAAAAAATCAGATAAAGATAGCATTGCACAGAGACCCTAAATTAATTCAATATGCAAAATGGAAGACTTACTGATTTACAGTTTCCAAAATCACTGTTGCTCACTGTAAACGAACCACTATGATTTCAGTCCAATCCATAGCAAGAGCAGTGGAGCTTCCAGGACCGGGGGACACTCAGATCCTTATTTCTCACTGTGAAATCCTTAGAATGCTTGTCCTGTGAGTACAGATGCTCCTCAACTTGTAATGCGGTTACATCCTAACAAACCCATCTGAAGTTGAAAATATTGTAAGTGGAAAATGCATATGATACACTTAAAGTACCAAACATCATAGCTTAGCCTAGCCTACCTTAAAGGTGCTAAGAACACCTTCATTAGCCTATAGTTGTGCACTTATCTTGTTTCATCTCAAGAGTAATTGCTGTTCTCTTTTCAAAAGGAGCAAGAAACACATAAGGGCATTTTGTAGACATGTTGGGATGGAAAACACAGACACAGTTTCCGAAATAAGTGGGCACCACAGTACACTGAGACTCTCAGTTGTTTACCCTCATGATCGCATGCATGACTGGGAGCTGTGGCTTACTGCTGCTGCCCACCTTCACGAGAGCACTGCTAGCTCAGGAAAGATCAAAAATCGAATTCAAAGTATGAGTGCCTATCACTCATAAGTCAAACCATTGTAAGTCGAGACCTTCTGTACTTGGCAGCAAGCCTACAGTCTGGTCCAAAGAGGGCAGGTGAGGTAAGACGTGGAGATTGCGGACAGCTGTGGGGCAAAGGCAAGGAACAGGTCTGTTTGGAAGCCATAGAGGATTAAGTAACATAACAGATCAGGGATCTGGCACAAGGGACTCTGGCTGTATGAGTGGAAAGTGACTGAGTTTTAGTTGGGAGATGTTAATCCCCAGAGCTTGTCTGTCACAGGCAATATGAAAAATTTAACGCAAAAGAAGCAGCAAGAGAGTTCTGAGGAGGCAGCACAGGGCTCTCTCCAGCTGTCCAAACAGCTGTTGTGACAAGTCATTTCTGGTTCCTGGTCCCACAGCTCATCCCAAGTAGGATTAGCAAGAGAGGGTGAGGAAATAGGTTCCATTGTCTAAAACCAGGAAGGGCCTGTGTCTCCATCTTGCCTCTGTGTTTGATCACTTGGTTACTCTGTTTAAGTTCTTGGTACGTATTCCGTATAACTCTACAGATGTTTGAGTGTATAGAATGAGCTAGACCAGTTTCAGGTTAAATGTGCCTAGATAGGATTTACTTTTTTTTCAATGAAGAGACAACACATTTTTCATTCCACAATTCTTAGAGGAAAAAAAACCCAGGAGGCTAATGAAAAATTGGTTCATCTCATATATGTGAAGAGTAAATGGAAAAACAAGTAATGGCAAATGGATCTTGTCATAACAATATAGCATAATTGACCCTCCACCAGGTCCGTTTTGGAAACTGTTTTAAGCCATGATAATCTTTCCATGAGGCCTGCTCCAGCGGCTGGTCACAGATGAGTCCCCTTGGCAATGTCACCATCCCACCATTGCTTCAGCAGGATGGCTCCTATGAGCCCTGGCTTCATCACAGACCTGCTGCCACCATCAGGCTGCCACCAAATCCTGCTCAGGACAAAAGCAGCTAAGTCCAGAGTGCTCCCAGAATTGGATGGAGCATGAATAATTTTGTATCTCATATATAGTGGTAATTTTGTGATCTGTAAGAATTTAAAGAACAATGTACAGTCTGTGGCAACAATCGCACCTCCCACCGCCATCCCCCACCACACACAAAAAATAGCCCTCAGAGAACACATTTCCTGAGAGCAGATATCAGTACAGTTTATTTTGTACCATTGAGACTGTTATGGAATCAGTGCTGGGTGTTCCTGAGCCTGACTAGAAGCCAGACATATAGGTCTTCAACATGCGTGTGGTGGTTGAAAGCAGGTCTCTGAAGAGTAAGGTGGTGAGGCCAGGTGGCATCAGTAACTGGTGCAAATGTGATGTTGAGAGAAATAGAAATGATCCCCTCACTCCCACTCCACTACTCTGTTTGTTGTCATTGGTTTGGGACTATCTGGGTAAAGGTTCATCTAGTTGAATAGTAATCTCAGAATCCCTAACCAGGAAGGTGCCAAATTCCAAATGTTAGCAATGTATATTTGAAGCTAGAGTCACAGTCTTTGACAATTTATTCACTTACTTTGGTCACAACCTCCCTTCCCTAAATCCCTAATCAACTATGGCTATGGCTATGCAGGTTCACTCATTCATTTAGCAAATATTTATTCACACATACCAAGTGCTCAAACACTGTCCTAGACTCTGTGAGCAAATGAATCCAAGAAACCAGATAACTACCTCACAGAATGTGGTCTTAAAGTGATTAAACATCAAGTTTGTAAGAACCTATGAGGACATTAAGACTAATGCCCTGATAACCTAAGACTTTTGTCCCAAATCCCCAAAGAGAGCTGACCTGGATCTAAAGGAGTCTCTGTGACAAGGCTGGGGAGACCACAAATTCTTCACCTGCCTCTTTCCCCCTTGACCACTTAATTTCTTTGTGGTTTCTCCAGAGCAGAGTGTTGCCTAGAGCTCATGGACTTCTAGAAGCAAGGAGATTTATGGGACACATCCAGAATGACAGGGCTTCCACCAAAGACACATCCAAGGGGTCTGTTGTCTAAGAGAAGACTCCAAGTTTGGTGACCTAAAGAGGCCTTTCCATGTGGACATGAAGGTCATGAAGCCTGTGCCCCACACCCAGCAACTGTAGGACAGGAAAGTCCTCAGATTTGACTCTGCTTCATGTCAGTACTTCCCACCAGTGAGGTGACTCTCAATTCTTTTATGCCCCAATGCACCATGGGAGGACTCAGGTGAAGGGGAGAGGGCCTAGGTGACCTTTTCCAGGATTTCATATGCAGCCAACCTTGTGGATGCAAATCCAGAGGTAACAATTGGACACTTTCTCTTTCAGTCTCTAGTCATTCTGTTCTAGCCTGTTCTCTCCTTTGGGAAGGTCTGTGACTGGCTTAAAGTACTTTCCATTTCCAGACTGATAAAACTCTCTTTTGAAGGTGATGTGAGCTATTTGTGTGACCATAGATTCAGTGGTTTCTCTGACGTCTTTCAGGTCAATACTTATGGTGAGTAATCAGACCACATTAGACTTGGCCTCAGAATGATTAAATGTCAAATTTCCTAGACCCTTTGAGGACTTTAAGACCCTCTTCCATCCCCCAATTTGTCACCTAAATCTCCTCTGCCACATTCTGAGAGGCAGTTGTCTGGCTTCTTTTTTAACACAGTGACAGGGACTTTTCTACTCCAAGATGGCCCAATCATCTGACAGCTCTAATAGAAGTTCTCTTGTTATTTGAACCCAGTTTCATTTTATATTAAAGTTGTTTCCATTTTAAATACAAAGCATTACTTTTTCCTTTATATAAGACCGTTTCAACAACTGGCACATTTGTCTCGGTGAAGTGCATGTGGTGGTGTTTCTATGCTCAACCAAAATGGATAATGTCCCTAAAGGACTGGGTCAGAAAGATAGAACACTCCTTTTCTGCAGCTGGAGCCCAAAGCAAACAACTGCAGTCTTGTTGCAGTCCTATTTTCTGATCCAGTGAGCAGATTCTGTCAGGAAGAGCATTTCGGTTTTTCCAGGCTCCATCTACTTGAAAGATTTAGTTTGAGATTCAAGCACATTGTTGTCTTTTCCTTTTTGCATGGTAGATATAGTATTACGCATCTACTCTTACACAGATATTTCATATACAGTGCAAAGATATCTCTTAAACTTTGCTAGTGGAATCAGAATCCAATTACCAGAAGACTCAGGTAGACCTTATTTAAAATATGTGATGCTTTGAGATGGATGCTGAGCATATTCTTTGCACATCCTGTGATTTTCTTCTGGGAGGGTGCTCAGAGATGAGCAGATTCTTCTTTGCAGAGAAGGGAGAGTCTTGAGGAGAAAGGACAATCTTGAAGAGAAGTGCCCATTGCTTTTTCCAGATAGATGCCAGTGTACTTGGTTCACAGAACAACTTATTATTAGCAAAACTTTGTTGTTTACCAGTTTGTGACTGTATGAATCAAGAGATAAAAATATCAGAGTTCAATAGATATTAAAGACTCCAAGAGGGTTTTTTTTTAAGATTTTATTACTTTCTTGTTGTTCATTTACAGTTATCTGCATTTTCCCCCCACCACTCTTCCTCACCCCAGCCAATCCCACCTCCCTCCCTTGCTCCCACTCTCCCCCTTGTTTACGTCCATGTGTCCTTTATAGTGTTTCCTGGAAACCCTTCCCTCCACTGCTTCCTCCCCCCTCCCCTCTGGCCATTGTTAGATTGTTCTTAATTTCAATGTCTCTGGTTGTATTTTGTTTGCTTTTTTCTTTTGTTGATTATGTTCCATTTAAAGGTGAGATCATATGGTATTTCTCCCTCACCGCCTGGCTTATTTCACTTAGCATAATGCTCTCTAGTTCCATCCATGCTGTTGCAAAGGGTAGGAGCTCCTTCTTTCTCTCTGCTGCGTAGAATTCCACTGTGTAAATGTACCATAGTTTTTTGATCCACTCATTTACTGATGGGCACTTAGGTTGCTTCCAGCACTTGGCTATTGTAAATTGTGCTGCTATGAACATTGGGGTGCATAGGTTCTTTTGGATTGGTGTTTCAGGGCTCTTAGGGTATAATCCTAGCAGTGGAATTGCTGGGTCAAAAGGCAATTCCATTTTTAGTTTTCTGAGGAAATTCCATACTGTTTTCCACAGTGGCTGCA
>VMDR010026045.1:0-14200 GCA_007922815.1 Macrotus californicus
TTTTTTTTGAATTCTTGTTTCTTCATTCTGTTCCAGTTTAATGTTTATTTCCTCCTTCTGTTCCAAATGTTTGAGTCCTGATTTCCTTCCCTTCATTATTGGTTCCCTGTACATTTTCTTTTATTTTACTTTGTATAGCTTTTATTTCTTCCTCTATTTTGCAACTGTACTCAGTCATTTCTGTGAGCATCCTGATTACCAGTGTTTTGAACTCTGCATCTAACTGGTTGATTATCTCCTCATTGCTTAGTTCTTTTTCTGGAGTTTTGATCTTTTCTTTCATTTGGGCCATATTTCTTTGTCTCAGCACACCTGTTATGTTGTAAGAGGGCAGAGCCTTAGGTGTTCACCAGGGCAGGGCAACTCATTTGCTGTGTTGTGGCACTATATGTGGGGGAGGGGTCAGAGTGGGAACAATAGCACTTGCTCATTTCTCACCCTACTTTCAGTCACTTCTCTCGCTTCCCACAAGTAGATTGTGCCCTTTCAGGTGGTGATTCTCAGGAGGGTAGGCTTGTGTATGTTCTAGGACCCTGTGGGTCCCTCCAATGGACTCTCCTGTGAGACTGGCAATTTATCCCACTCCCTCAACCCCCACAGATTTTTACAGCCAGAGGTTTTGAGGCTTTAGTTTCCCTGCCCTAGAACCCTGGGTTGCATGGTCTGTCTCACTCCCCAGTTGTTCCTCCCAGCTTATCCGCATATGAATGTGGGACCACCAGGTCTGCTAGCCACCGCCTCTCCTGCTCCATCTGCTCCCTTGCTGCACATCCTCTCCATCCCGGCTGCCAATCTCCACCCCTCCTACCGGTCTGGATGAATGTTTCTTCTTTAACTCCTTGGTTGTCACACTTACATACAGTTCGATTTTCTGGCAATTCTGGTTGTTTTTTATTTTTAAATTGGTTGCTGTCCTTTTTGGCTATGCAAGGAAGTAAAGCGTATCTGCCTATGCTTCCATCTTGGCCAGAAGCCACTGTACATGTGGTTATTTGGTGTGACAGAAAGAATGAACTCAGGAGAAGCTTCACATGCCAAGAAGCTTTTCTCCTCACACCACAAGTCACCTGCCATGTAGGACAATGCACAGCAATTCCATAACTGAGGCAGATGCTGAAGTCCCACTCTCAGTGCTGCTACTCTGCCTTGGGGCCTGTGCAGCCAGCCTGTCATCAGCATGTTCTGGATAAGCTGCAGATTTTAAATTATGATTTACCAAAAGAAAGATTTGTTCTTAAAGGCCAAGTGCAAAAAAGCAGCCTGTCAGTCCTTAGCTATGCTGAAAGTACTACAGGTGACAAAGAGGTGATAATGTAGTGCTTGCGACACTGTTCAAAGTCATGAAGAATGGCCAGCTGTTGTGCCTGGTGTGGTGTTTGTGGGTAACAGAGAGGGCAGGTAGAGCTGCCCATCTCCCCATTGGATTACATTGACTTCTCCAAAGATAGTGGTCCTTAACTGAAATAGTGAGAATAAACACTATATAAGGCTATTTCAATCCAGGAGTGGAAATAACCTAGTAAAAGCACCTGGGTCAGTGAGGTGGTTTCTTCCCCACCGACATGCATTCAACACAGGCCCTGACCAGGGTAGAGAAAGCCAGGTGAGGAGTGCTCGGTTGGAAACGCCACCAAGGGAAGAAGGGAGTGTGGGTTCTGAGCATGGAATGGCAAAATGATGTTCCCTGTCTGTCTGGAGCCCAAAATAGATTGTCAAACAGTTAGCTGGTGAGCGTTAAAGAGTGTTGTGGTGTAAGGCACCAAACTGATCCTGTTGACACAGGATGTCACCAAGACATTTGACTGTATCTCCTCGCCTTAAGAGATATGTTGGTGTGCAACAGTTAATAATATGAAGCGGGTTTGAAACTGGTTAAAAATCTCCAACAAAATGCTGATTAGCCACTTGAGTAGAAAGAGAGGTCTCCAGAGAATTCTGGGCTCTGTCTTTGATCTTACCTGCTTGACATTTTCATCAATAACCTGAATGACATTATAGAGGTTTGCTAATCAAATTTTGGATGATACAAGCTTGCGGGGGAGGGTGGGGGGGGTTGGTTAACATAGTAGACAACAGAATTTAAACTGAAAATAGTTTTGAGTGGCTACTAAATAATTAAAGGAAATTTAACAGATATGTATGGTCCTAAACCTGGAAGATCAAATACAGGGTAGGATTTGAGGCTTGAGAGCATTTTATGTGAAAATACCTGAGGGTTTTTAGCAGGGCCCAATTTAACTAGCCACCACAGTATAATGTACTTACATACACAAGGACATGTATACATATAAATATACACATATATGCACTCTACTAAAGCATTCCTCTATGGTCATAAGGATTGTGATCACAGGAAGACAGTAGTCTCACTGCCCTTTGCCCCAGTCAGATCATGCCAATGGTACTTTACTCAGTTTGGGGTACCATATTCTGAGATGCATAAATGGGCAAGCATTGAAAGGGGAGGGGCTAGGCTGGAAAGTGCTGGATGCTGAAACCGTAATGAACAAAAGCTTCCAGGGCTCTTCTTCTCAGAATACTTGCAATACAGTGGTAGGGAGAAGCAATCAGCCCTATAAATAAAGGTAAAAGTCACACTACCCCCTCTCCCCGCTTCGCAAGCTTGTATCATCTAAAATTTGATTAGCAAACCTCTATAATGTCATTCAGGTTATTGGTGAAAATGTCAAGCAGGTAAGATCAAAGACAGAGCCCAGAATTCTCTGGAGACCTCTCTTTCTACTCAAGTGGCTAATCAGCATTTTGTTAGAGATTTTTAACCAGTTTCAAACCTGCTTCATATTATTAACTGTTGCACACCAACATATCTCTTAAGGTGGACAGGACAGAGGTCAGTGGGGCCACTAGACTTCTACTCTGAGGTTCCTCCTAGCCTGGGAGATGTGGGAAAGGGCCAAGCACCCCGAGATCCTCTGGGTGAAGAAGAGATAACCAGGCCAGGGGCAAAGGGAAGAAAGAGCCTTCCAGCAGAGGAAACACTACCAGGGAAGGTGGGAGACAGTGTCACATGGCCTGGAAGCGACCAGCAGTGGGGTGCTGGTGAAGGAGTTGAGGGGAGGAGGGGCAGCCTTCAGACACTCAAAGTGCTTCCAACAGAGAAGAGAATAAGGTTGTTTTCTGTTTCTTCAGAGGGCAAAATTAGGATTTTTTCCATCCCACAGATGGCAGCTAGTGAGAGTCAGATTCTGCTTTGTTTGAGGAAGAACTCCGCTTCTTGGCCAATGAGTCAAGAATATTCTTGAGACTCTGGAAAAGGTGGGCCTTTCTTTGAGTGGGAAGTGAGACTTTAGAAGATTCCTGCCATTCTGTTCTGTTCACACTACCCATCAACCTGGGGGGTTCAGTTGGAAATCTCCTGCAGGCACTGGCCATTCCCTTAACAAACAGCTGTCAAAGTTTTCTGACCACAGCCCACAGCAGGAAATGCAGCCACTGCATCCGTGCGTGAACAAGGAGAGCTGAAATGACGTTTTATGGGGCAAGACCCTCACTACGTGCAACTTTTAATCCTGACCTTAACCCACTAACTGTTCATGACCCACTAATGAGGGGTCACAGTCTCAATTTGAAAAACACCGGCCAGAACCCCAGCTTCAGAGAAGTGTCCCCTGCATGCCCTCTTGACTGGGTAAGACTTTCCTTGAGGCTCCGTGAGGAACAAAGGGTCTGGGGGCCTGGGCCTGGGAGGTCCCCAAGAAGTTACCTGCCCTTGCCCTGTCCCCTGCAAGCTGCCCTCTTGGCTCTTTACCTTCTTCCTCTCCTGGTAGTACTTTGGCCCCTCCAACACCCTGCTCTTTCCTCCAGCCACCACCCACCCTACCCCACATTAACACACACCTTGACTCCCCTAAGCAGGGGAAGGAGGGCAATATTGGGCATTCTCTTTCGAATGGGTAGCACCCAGCACGTTGTTTTCTACAGGAAAGCAGATTAGAAATGGTGACTAAGTCCTCATTCAGCCCACAGAAGCCTCTTTAACCCACAAGTTGTTGAAAATCTCAGTATTTGTAAGAGTACCAGTTTCCCTAAATATTGTTGCAAACATAGTCTATTTTAATATAAGTACGAAAAAATAGATGCTCATGGCTCATCCAGGGTCATAAATATTTTTATTATACATTTTTAAGTGGGAAAATAGGTTACAAAAAATCTTTAGTATCTCTGCCAGTTTTGACATTGGAGACTGCCTCTATGTAAAAGTACAGGAAACCTCTAAATTCACAGATTCAGGATTTGTGGTAAAAAATGCAAGCCTCATCCTCCCTACTCTGTGGCTTTACTGCCCCCCCCCCCCCCCCCTTGCACACAGCTGCTGCTGCCTGCAGAGCCTGGCTGGGACTTAACAAATGTGACTAATGTGAGATACTGAAGAGGCGAGGGCATCCACAAGACAGTCTCTGGCTGTGCAGTGCCAAGAACCGAAATGCATTTTATGGTCGAGCACTGCCAGCATCAGGAATGAATCTTCAGTTAGTCACTTGCTCAAATGTGTAAGGAAATGCAGCTTGATGAGTTATTCCTCAGGAATCAGATCTGACACTGAGGGAGTGTGGTGAGCCAGGCGAGCATGGGGCTGCTTCCACAGACCTGCTTTCCAGTCCAAAGAGTTCAGCCACCCTCTTCTTGTTCTGGCAGGTCACTTGGCCTGGGCACCCCACTCCTCATCTCTAAAAGGAGGACTAAATGAGATAATGCATATCTATTGGCTGTGCATAGTAAGCACTTTAAAATGTTGTACTGTTATAATTTTTTGAACATCAAATTTCACCCTGAAATGAAAATTAGAGTTTTTTGCGGGGCAGGGGGTTCAGCCTGTCCTTCACAGGAAGAACGTTTTGGGGCTGGTGGGTTAGTGGCAGTGTCATCAGCTTCATCGGGTTTCTGGTTTTGTTTCTCTTCAGGTTGCCCGGCTCATGGAGATGGGATTTTCCAGAGGTGATGCTTTGGAAGCCCTGAGAGCTTCAAATAATGACCTTAATGTGGCTACCAACTTCCTGCTGCAGCACTGACAGTCCCTGCGGACAACACTGGGTGGGATCGGCCAAGCTGCTGACCCAGGAAGGTCCTGTCCCTGCCACTGCATCGGGCCAAGAACCCTGCACTCTCTGGCTGATGTTCTCAATGTTCTTTTGGGAAAATAGTGGATCCCGCTGTTCCCTCCTTTAATTCCAAGATTGTTACTGTTAGAGCAGCAAAAATAAGGTTCGATACTCTTAAAATGTTTGCCATTAAATTAGCATGTGTTTTCTACCTTTTTTTAACTGGATATTTTCCTTAGTTTGGAGAATCATCACTCATTCCTGATGCGTTTAAAACGCATTACAGTTGCGGCCACCTGCAAGCAGTGGAACAGCACTCCAGATGGGAAATGACTGCTGTTGTAATGCTGTTCTTATTGTAATGTGTCATTCTACATTATAGCTGATCTAAATGCTATAAAAGGAGAAAGGGGAATGTTATTCAGGAAGGACATGTCAGATTATGCCTTATGGATTGCCTTCATTGCTACTTTTTTTCTCAAATTTGCTTTCAAACCCCAGTGGCTGTTCACTGGCCACACTGTCTGGGTATGAGCAGGACATGTCTGCTGCCCGGCTGTTGGCCAGGCCTGGGTGATGTGGGAGAAATGAAAACTAAATCCTACTCCGTACTGCTCCAGCCTATCTTTCCAGGGAATTTCTCCCGACTCCTTCTCCCCACTTCCATTAAAAAATAACAATAATCATTTACCAACTTTAGGTTCTGGAATAGTCCATAAAATGTACCTGGAGTTAACTTTGCTTAGAGTACCCACAGTTACCCACTCAGGTTAGGGGTGAAAATGGGACAAAGAGAAAACAGAGTGGGTAGCTGGCACAATCCTGGGCAGGTTCTCCTGGCCCCGGGGTTTTGACCGGGATCTGGGCACAAGGCAGAGCGCACTGCAGAGGACGCCATCACAGGCAGAGGGAGGAAGGCCAGGTGGGCCAGCCTGAAAAGATCTAAAGCAGGTGACTCTTAAGGTTTAAGGAAATTGTAGGGTTGTGTTCTGCAAAATGAGCAGAAATGTATCAAGTTGATGTAAATTTGAACATATATGATACTTACAATAAAGTTTTTAATGTGTATTATTTCTTGGTATTTGGACTTACCTGCATAAAACTGTGTTCTAGGCTGTGCTGTTTACTACCCCACTCCCCTAAAGAATTGCCAGACTGCTCATCTTTCTTCAGAAGATTTGGGTGTGCTTTTTTTAAAGTGAGAGAAGCTTGTGAGGCCCCATTCCTAGGCTTGTTGGGGCCATCAGCTGCTCAGAATGGGGGTTGAGGTGAGTTTCCGGGAACCTAGCTGGTCCCCAAACACAGGCTGTAGGGCAGTCGACAGTAGTTGGGATGTCCTCGACTGCACTCCCTGACCAAGGGCACGTACAAGACAGCCTGATGGTGTGTCCACGTGTGACCTCTGAAGCAAATCTAAACCCACCTTCTGCATTTCCTGTGCAAAACGTTTCAGGAAAGAATAACCATATCCAAAATTACACCATTTCATAGGCTCCTTCTCACCTTCAAACAGCACCTAGCAAAGTAAAGCCAAACCAGTGGCCAAATTCTCACTAACCTAAGACTTTTCATTACTTTTTGTCCCACTGTGGGGATCCCAGTGTGAGACCTGAATTAAAAGTATTGTTTTCTGATCAGGATTCCCTTCCACCTGATCCTTGTCCCGCTGAAAAGGGCTTTAGTGACCCTCCACTTCAGTCCTTTAATTTAGAAAATAGAAACCAAGGGTCAGTACAGGTGGTGTGACCATAGGACATACACCTAACAGTAGCGGAGCTGGGAGATACCCTCAAGTTTTTCCTGATTCCTTTCAGCCTCTTTTTCAGTTCCCTACAGACTCCAAGATCTAACATTCCCAGTGGTGAGCCATTGTATTGGGATGCAGCCACCAGGCCATTCTCCCCCTTCATCAGCTACTACCCTCTAGAACATTCCTACTGTCCCCTCATACACACACACCCTCCCACATGTCAGACTTTGCCCTGTCAGGCACATTTCTTTGCCTTACTGGAGTTCCAATACCTGGCCCACCCTTGCTTCCTGCAGATTTTGATGCAAGCTGCAGCCACCTACTGCAGGAGTTTGAATGCCCAAAACTACCCACACCTCTTCAAGACACCCAGAAATCTTTCAGGCTGATGGGACCCTTAAAGGGAAACTTTTTGGTTCCATGCGTAGTGAAGCATGCCAAAGGGAAGTATCAGAGAGCCATTTAGTTTGGTTTCCTAAGGTCTAAAAAAGATCACTTAGGCTTTTGATTTTGTGCAAATGGGAACAGATTCCAAACTGTGAAATAGGAAGAGGAAGAAGGAAAAATGTCTATAGTGAAGGCCTCCCCACTAGACCCAGTTTGGGGTTAGAAAGGAAAAAAAAAAATGTAGGTAAATGATCACAAAATTGTGAACACATTCCAGTGTCATTTGGAATGTTTTCTGAGTTCCTGAGTCTGTGTTCCTACAACAATTCTTCAATGGAATTGAGAGTGTCTATACCATAAACTTAAGAGCTTTATTTTAATGAGGCAGCTTAAGTGATACTTAATTTTTTAGACTCAAAAGGCTATTTTCTTCACAGTCCCCTAATCCATATAGTGTGGTTATCAAGGGATGGACCAAGAATGTCAAAATTGGCTTTCTGGCTCAGACTAAAATTTGAGATCTGAAACTAGTCTGTGTGTAAGAAAATTTGCCAGAATCATATGAATTTACCAGCTCACTGGATATACTATCAAATGGAGAACCCCTAAGAGCTAAATGCTGATGGTGCCTCTAGTAGAGCTGGAATTTCAGGCAAAGAAGTTTGAGGGGGGGGGTAGACATGGTTTGAGCCTAAAGAGGCCGGGGGGGAAGTGGTCACTAGATGTTGGAAATCAATCTGAAAACAGGTAGGGATTAGATAACTATGTTGGGAGTCCTGCTATTGGTGACAAAGTATATTCAGTGACTGAGAATATGGAGAGGAGAGAAGAGGGTTAATGATGCAATCTTAAGGAATTTCTGCATTTCTAGTGGAGGAAGAGAAATAGGGTTATCAGGGGGTGAGGATATCTAGGAGGGGTGATCAGGATGGCAGGTGCTGCAGGACAAGGTCAGGGGCAATGTGGTGTCAGCCCAGTGCTGGCAGGTTCCAGAAGACAAAAGCTGGAACATGAGAACAGGTGAGGCAGCAGAGGTGGTTTGCATGTGCTCCTGTGGGGCATCTGCTAGGGAAAGAAGAGGAGAGAGAGGCTGTTCCTGGGTCAGCTTGTAGGTCAAGGTAAACAAGCCAGTGATGAGAGACCCTGAGATCTAGGCCCAAGTGAACAGGAACAGAGAGGAAAGGTTGACCTTGGAAACAAGGAAGGACACATCAGTTCTCTGGAACTAGAGGAAGAAGACAATTAAGGAAACTAAAGTGAGTCATAAACTAATGAGCAAAGTTGAAGGAACGCAAATGGTAATTTCTAGCTTCTTAATAAAGAAGAAAGTGAGGTTGAGGGACCCATGGTGGCGCTGGGAGCTTGAGGAGGGAAGACGCCATAGGGTACAATTTACTGGTAGGTAGATAAAAGGTTGTGGAGAGAAAACACAAAAGATCTGTATGGACTAGAAAAAAGGGCTCTGACCACTTTTGTTTATTGACTGCAGTACTTTGGTCTGTTGAACTGCTAGACCATAGGAATCCCACAGCCCTGAGAGATTCCGACAAGAATTCAGAGTCCCAGACACTAGCCCCAGTGGGCTGCATAGTGTCTTCTGTTCTGCCCACAACTTCCCAGGGAAGCAGATAGGCTGTGATGTTTTTCTCTTTCCTGAGGTGCCCTGCTAGTTTCAGACTTGGAGTGGCAGGAAAGAGAGTGACCAGATCCTGAGGGAAGAGGGCAGAGGGAACCCTGAATTTCCTATCATTCGAAGACACACCCTGGTCCTCACCCAAATACAAAAGTGCCTTAGGGAATGGGTTCCTCCAAGGCCAGGGCGGGGATTGTGTCCAAGTGGCCAGACCCAGATATCCCAGGGCCTCTGACTTCACCTCAGCAAAGTGAGAGAAATAGCAAAGACTGTAGTGTGACCAAGAACCCACAGTCACCAAAACTAGAGAAATGTCCAGAATCCCTATCTCTCAGCCCAGGCTAATTGAGAACTCTCTGTTCAATCTAACTTCTGCCACTTTGCCAGTTTGCCCTCTTTGCCCAGATCTTTTAGTTCCCCCAATGACTTCCACAAGTGAAATGGACACCCTTTTCCCTGAGTATGGTATCAAATTTAGACCATTCACAGGCTCATAGAATGTTCATACTAGAAGAGAACACTTGGGACTTCTGGCCAAGATGGAGGCATAGGTAGACACACTCTGCCTCCTCCCACAATCAAAAGAAGGACAACAACAAATTTTAAAACAAAAACCAACCAGAACTGACAGAAAATCGAACTTTATGGAAGTCCGACAACCAAGGAGTTAAAAAAGAAACATTCATCCAGACCGGAAGGAGGGGCAGAGATGGGAAGCCGGGAGGAGAGGACTCACAGCAGGGCAGCAGCTGGTGGACCGGAGTGGGCAAGGCACGGCTGGATGACTGGGTGAGGTGGCTGCTGGTGGACCAGGCCATCCCACACCCACATGCAGATAAACTGGGAGGAACAACTAGGGAGCAAGATAGACCACACAACCCAGAGTTCCTGTGCAGAGAAATAAAGCCTGGGAGCCTCCGATTGAAAACTCCTGTGGGAATTGAGGCAGTGGCAGCGGGAGAAACTCCCAGCCTCACAGGAGAGCTCATTGGAGAGACCCACAGGGTCCTAGAGCACACACAAGCCCTCCCACCCAGGAACCAGCGCCGGATGGGCCCAATTTGACTGTGGGTAGCGAGGAAAGTCACTGAAAACCGGCAGAGAGCGCAGTGGGCGACATTGTTCCCTCTCAGGCCCCTCCCCCACAAACAGCGTCACAACGCAGCAACATGGCCGCCCCACCCTGGTGAACACCCAAGGCTCCACCCCTTACTATATAACAGGCGCCCCAAGACAACAAAAATGGCCCAAATGAAAGAACAGATCAAAGCTCCAGAAAAAATACCACTAAGTGACCAAGAGATAGCCAGCCTATCAGATGCACAGTTCAAAACACTGGTAATCAGGATGCTCACAGAATTGGTTGAATTTGGTCACAAATTAGATGAACAAATGAAGGCTATGTTAAGTGAAATGAAGGAAAATGTACAGGGAACCAACAGTGATGGGAAGAAAACCGGGACTCAAATCAATGGTGTGGACCAGAAGAAAGAAAGAAACATTAAAGCACAACACAATGAAGAAACAAGAATTCAAAAAGATGAGGAGAGGCTTAGGAACCTCCAGGATGTCTTTAAACGTTCCAATATCCGAATCATAGGGGTGCCAGAAGGAGAAGAGGAAGAGCAAGAAATTGAAAACTTAGTGAACAAATAATGAAGGAAACTTCCCCTATCTGGCTAAGGAAATAGACTTCCAGAAAGTCCAGGAAGCTCAGAGAGTCCCAAAGAAGTTGGACCCAAGGAGGAACACACCAAGGCACATCATAATTACGTTACCCAAGATGAAAGATAAAGAGAGAATCTTAAAAGCAGCAAGAGAAAAGGAGACAGTAGCCTACAAAGGAGTGCCCAGTAGACTGTCAGCTGATTTCTCAAAAGAAACCTTGCAGGCAAGAAGGGGCTGGAAAGAAGCATTTGAAGTCATGAAAGGCAAGGACCTACATCCAAGAATACTCTATCCAGCAAATCTTTCATTTAGAATGGAAGGGCAGATCAAGTGCTTCCCAGATAAGGTCAAGTTCAAGGAGTTCATCATCACCAAGCCCTTATTATATGAAATGTTCAAGGGACTTATCTAAGAAAAAGAAGATCAAAAATATGAACAGTAAAATGACAACAAACTCACAGTTACTAACAACTGAGCCTAAAACAAAAACAAAAACAAACTAAGCAAACAACTAGAACAGGAATAGAATCACAGAAATGGAGATCACATGGAGGGTTATCAGCAGGGGAGTGGGTGGGGAGAGGGGGGAAAAAGTACAGAGAATAAGAAGCATAAATGGTAGGTAGAAGATAGACAGAGGGAGGTTAAGAATAGTACAGGAAATGTAGAAGCCAAAGAACGTATATACATGACCCATGGACATGAACTAAAGAGGGGGAATATGGGTGGGAAGGGGTGTGCAGGGCGGAGGGGAATAAAGGGGGAGAAATGGGACAAATAATTTTAAAAAAATAAGAGAACATTTGTCTGGTTTAAATCCACATTTTACAGAAAAGGAGGTGGGGTGCATGGGCCGCCCAGCTGTCTGCACAGAGAAGGGAATCTCTGAGGGGTCTTCCTGGAAACACACTAATTGTAAGGGTCCAGGATTCCTCCTGTGGGGACAGAGTTGTCTTTCCAAACCACTAAATGTGTCCACCTCCCTGTCCCCAAACTGCTCCCAAATCCCACCTGCTCCTGAGAAACCACAGGTGCTCTCTTGACACTACAAACATTGAAGATTAGGGTGGTGTTGCTGCGACTTTGCAAGAGCCTTGGTAGAGATACGGTGTCCCCCCACCCCCTACCCTGAGATTACATTGGCATTAAGGACAAGTTCCCTTTTCCAAGGCAGCCAGGTGGAGCCTAAAGGGCAGACTTGCTTTGAGGTCTTTGGGAGCTTTAACCAGAAGCTGTGAGTTCCTGTGGTGTCAGCTCCTAGAGTGGTGTAAACCCCTTATTCTGAGTTCAGCACTCACTTAAACAGAAGAGTGTACATGTCAGTCAATCCCTGTGACAACTTTCCTCTCACTTCCAGGCTGGGCTGTGATGAGGTGGAGTTATCAGAAGGCTATGGGGGATGCCAAAGTGGACAGTCTATATTGTGTGGGGAAAGGGTGCCCCGACTACTTACTCCAGTGTGTCAGGGGCATCACTTGGCCTCTTGTGGTCCGTGCTCCTAGGTGGGGAAAGCCCAGACCAGAGCCCAGGGGGCTGACTTTTCTGTCTTACAAGATTTTCATTTCATCTCTTCAGGGAACCATGGTCAGTTTTGTTCTTTTCCTAAGTTGACAATTCTGTGCATGGAGTTTTACTGTAAGATTATGTAATCATGCACAACAGGAGTATTGCATTGTACCTAAAAATTGTTCAGCCTAGAACAATAGGTTACAGAAACCCTTATTTCCAGCCAAGATGGAGGCATAGGTACACACACTCTGCCCTCCTTGCACAACCAAAAGAAGGACAACAAATTTGAAAACAATAAATAACCAGAACTGACAGAAAATCGAACTGTATGGAAGTCCAACAGCCAAGAAGTTAAAGAAGGAATATTCATCCAGACTAGTAAGAGGGGCAGAGACCGGCAGCCAGGCAGAGGACTCACAGCAATGCAGGGGCTAGAGAACCGGGGCAGGCAAGGCAGAGGCTGGTGGACCCCTCAAGGCGGCTGCTGGCGGACTGGGCAGTCCCACATTTGCATGCAGATAAACCAAGAGGAACAACTGAGGAGTGAGACAGCACAACCCAGAGTCCCAGCCGGGGGAAATAAAGCCTCAAAACCTCTGACTGAAAACACCTGTTTAGGTTGAGGCAACAGTGGGAGAAACTCTCAGCCTCACAGGAGAGCTCAGTGGAGCGACCCACAGGGTCCTAGAACATACACAAGCCCACCCACCCTGGAATCAGCACCAGAAGGACCCATTGGATTGTGGGTAGTGGCAGAAGTGACCAAAAACCAGCAGAGAGTGGGGCAAGCGTCATTGTTCCCTCTTGGACCCCTCCCCCATATACAGCATCACAACACAGACCCGAGGGTTGCCCCACCCTGGTGAACCCCTAAGGCTCCACCCCTTACTACGTAACAAGCACACCAAAACAAACAAACAAACAAAATGACCCAAGTGAAAGAACAGATCAAAGCTCCAGAAAAAATACAACTAAGCGATGAAGAGATAGCCAACCTATCAGATGCATAGTTCAAAACACTGATAATCAGGATGCTCACAGAATTGATTGAATTTGGTCACAAATTAGATGAACAAATGAAGGCTATGCTAAGTGAAATAAAGAAAAAGGTACAAGGAATCAACAGTGAAGGGAAGGAAACCAGGACTCAATGGTATGGACCAGAAGGAAGAAAGAAACATTCAATCAGAACAGAATGAAGAAACAAGAATTCAAAAAAGTGAGAAGAGGCTTAGGAACCTCCAGGACAACTTTAAATGTTCCAATATCCAAATCATAGGGGTGCCAGAAGGAGAAGAGGAAGAGCAAGAAATGAAAACTTATTTGAACAAATAATGAAAGAAAACTTCCCCAATCTGGCAAAGGAAATAGACTTCCAGGAAGTCCAGGAAGGTCAGAGAGTCCCAAAGAAGCTGGACTCAAGGAGAAACACACCAAGGCACATCAAAATTACATTACCCAAGATTAACGATAAGGAGAGAATCTTAAAAGCAGCAAGAGAAAAGGAGACAGTGACGTACAAAGGAGTGCCCATGAGACTGTCAGCTGATTTTTCGAAAGAAACCTTGCAGGCAAGAAGAGGCCGGAAAGAAGTATTCCAAGTCATGAAAGGCGAGGACCTACATCCAAGATTACTCTATCCAGCAAAGCTATCATTTAGAATGGAAGGACAGATAAAGTGCCTCCCGGATAAGGTCAAGTTCAAGGAGTTCATCATCACCAAGCCATTATTATATGAAATGTTAAAGGGACTTATCTAAGAAAAAGAAGATAAAAAATAGGAACTGTAAAATGACAACAAACTCACAGTTATTAATAACCAAACCTAAAATGAAAGCAAAAAACAAACTAAACAACTAGAACAGGAACAGAATCACAGAAATGGAGATCACATGGAGAGTTATCAGTGGGGGAGTGGAAGGGGAAGAGAGGGGAAGAGATACAGAGAATAAGAAGCATAAATGGTAGGTGGAAAATAGACAGGGGACATTAAGAATAGTATAGGAAATGTAGAAGCCAAAGAACTTGTATGTATGACCCATGGACATGAACTAAAGGGGGGGGAGTGTGGATGGGAGGAAGTATGCAGGGCAGAGGGGAGTAAAGAGGGGGAAATGGGACAACTGCAATAGCATAATCAATAAAATATATTTTTTTAAAAAAAGAAACCCTTATTTCTGTAACATATGACAG
>VMDR010026046.1:0-14192 GCA_007922815.1 Macrotus californicus
CCATAAAAGATCCCGAATAGCTGCAGCAATTTTGAGAAAGAAGAACAAAGCAGGAGGGATCACAATACCTGATATCAAATTATATTACAAGGCCACTGTAATTAAACAGCCTGGTACTGGCATAAGAGCAGACACATAGACCAATGCAACACAACAGAGAGCCCATAAATAAACCCAAGTCTCTATGGTCAGTTAATATTTGACAAAGGGGGAAGAAGCATAAAATGGAGTAAAAATAGCCTCGTTAACAAATGGTGTTGGGAGGTTTGGACAGCTACTTGCAAAAAAATGAAACTCGACCACCAACTTACACCATACACAAAAATAAATTTGAGGTGGATAAAAGACTTAAATATACACCATGACACCATAAAAATCCTAGAGGAAAACGTTGGCAGGAAAATATCAGTTGTTCCTCGCAGCAATATTTTCATCAATATGTCCTTTAGAGCAAGGGACATAAAGGAAAGAATAAACAAATGGGACCTCATCAAAATGAAAAGCTTCTGCACAGCAAAAGGAAACATCAGCAAAATGAAAAGAGAACCAACCGTATGGGAAACTGTATTTGCAAAGGATACCTCAGACAAAGGTTAGATCTCCAAAACACATAAACAACTTACATGATTCCACTCCACGAAGACAAACAACCCAATTAAAAAATGGGGAAAGGACCTGGACACTTCTCCCAGAGGACACACAGAGGGCCCAGAGACATATGAAAGGAAGCTCAGCATCACTAGCCATCAGAGAGATGCAAATTAAAACCACCAGGAGATACCACTTCATACTGGTCATGATGGCTATCATAACCACATCAACAAACAACAAAGCGCTGGCAAGGCTGTGGAGAAAAGGGAACCCTAGTACAGTGATGGTGAGAACGCAGACCGGTGCAGCCACTGTGGAAAACAGTATAGAATTTGCTCAAAAACTAAAAATGGAACTTCCTTTTGACCCAGCAATACCAGTGCTGGGACTTATACCCTAAGAATCGTGAAACATCTATTCAAAAGAACCTATGCACCCCAATATTCATAGCAGCACAATTTACAATAGGCAAGTGTTGGGAGCAACCTAAGTGCCCATCAGTAAATGAATGGATCAAAAATCTATAGCACAGATACACAATGGAATTCTACACAGCAGAAAGAAAGAAGGAGATCCTATCATTTGTGACCTCATTGATAGAACTGAAGAGCATTATGCTAAGTGAAATAAGCCAGACAGTAAAAGACAAACACCATATGATCTCACCTATAAGTGGAACCTAACCAACAAAACAAACAAGTAGGCACAATATAATCAGAGACATTGAAATACAAAACAAATGGACAGTAACCAGAGGGGAGGTGTGAGGGGATAATGGGAGAAAGAAGGGGAAGGTCCATTGAGGAACATGTATAAAGGACACATGGGTAAACCAAAGACGGGCAGAATTGAGAATGGAAGGTAGGGATAGGTAGGGTGGGGGAAGGGAGGAACATAGAGACATCTGTACTTGAACAACAACAAAAAATCATGCTGTATAACTTAAATACATGCTATTTTTATTTGGCAATCCTATCTCAATAAAGCTGAAAAATAATGTAATTAGTCAAGATGAGGTCCTATTGGAATATGGCTGGCCATTGATCCAGTATGACTGGCATCCTTATAAGAAGAGAGGGACACATAGGGAGAATATCATGGGATAACAATGGTAGAGATTGGAATAAGGCCAAGAAATGCAAAAGATTGATGCCACCATGACAAGCTACGAAGAGACAAGAAAGGATTCAACCCAGAGTCTTAGAATGGCTCTGCTGACATCATACTTTTATACTTCTAGCCTCTAGAAATACAGGAAAATTTGTTTCTATTTTTTTAAGCCACACAGTTTGTGGCAATGTGCTATAGAAGTCCTAGGAATCTGGTGCATAGGACCATTAAAAGTCCCTCTGATCTGAATTCAATTCTTTGAGTGAGGAGCTATGTAAATTGTAGACAGTATGCAGTGTGGATGAACTCAGCTGGGAGGCTGGGTTGGACACAGGGCAGCCCCTTAAGGTGGAGCACACATCTTCTCAGTGCTGCCCTCTGGTGGCCCTGGATTTCAGGTAGATAATCTTACACAAATTTATTGATTTCCTGCCCTATCTGGCAGTGTACCTGGAACCACCCTTGTCCTCCTCCTGTTCGCTCCCAGACCTCACAGTCCAATACAGTAATTCCACTAGAACCCTACTGTGTTGAGGTAATGATAAATGGACTTACAGACAGATCACCTAATTCCAGTCCTGTATTTTATTTTTGTCTTGTGGGTACTATTTCTGGTTTGGGTTTTTTTTTTTTACATTTTATTTTTCACTTTTCATTTACAGTTTACATTCATCATTAGACTGTATTAGTTTCAGGTGTATAGTATAGTGGTTAGTTCACTCCTCTATTTTAAAATATTTGGAACCTGAGGCCCCCAAATAGGAATCGGCTTCAATGGGGATACACACATATTAAGTTATGACCTAGTATCACACTTTCCTGACTCTGAGTCTCGACATTCTCCTACATTGCCACACTGCTACAGGTCTTCATCTGAAAACAAGTTCCAATGGCATGAATAGTTTCCCATTTTCATTAAGACTCGTCCCCTAATTAGCCTCGACAGAAATTACCTAGCAGATTTTAGGTGCATTAGTTTTAATAACATATAATATTATGTAGATCTCATGCATCCTTATAGCCTGGTGAAATTCCTATAGGTAAAAATTCTCAACCTTTATTACCCATTTTCATTCACACTGCCTCTGTTGATCCCACTGCCCAAGGGTGAAGTCCCTGGGTACTCTATAAAGTCTGCATTCTCATTGTCCAGGGACTGCTGAGAGTGGAATCTAACAGAAGACACTCAGGGGAGGTCAAAATCAACATGTACCCTGAGCAGCAAAATATCACGACAAAGAGAAGTTGTTCAATTCCAGACACTTCCAGGAGATGGCAGCATACGGCAGGTCTGGATTCAAAGATAATTGAAAAGTGAAAAAACTCTTCATTGTACAGGGGTGGTGTTAAGATGGGATCATGCCACGCTGAAACCTGTATACAATACGCAGATGATGTATCACAGAACAACCCACTTTACACCTATGTAGTTTTATTAAGCAGTGTCACCCCAATGAATTCAATTGAAAAAATAAAACTTGGACACAAACATGAACTGATGGGACAAGGTCACATAGGTCACCACTGTGAGATTTGCCAGGCAATGGTCACAGAGCACTTTAAAGGAAATGCTGACATTAAATACACCCTGGAAACTTTGTCCTAAATATTTCTAAGAAGTCAACACTATGCTGCGATTAACAGTGAGATGACTGACATTTTCAGACAAAGGTTCAAATAATATTTTGTGTGGAAAAACTCACACAGAATTGATGATACTCACCTTCTATTTGTTGTCTGACATGTGTCGGGCACTGAATCACCAGCCTGTGGTGTAACTACTGTTATCCAAATTTTATAGATGAGAAAACTGGGGTTCAGAGAGCTTCAGTAACTTCCCCAGCAAACAATACTTATGCATATGATAAAAATCCTATCCAATATTGCTTTATAAATTTTTTATACTTTTTGACCTTCTCCCTTGGCACGTTTGTCCTTGGTTCTCAATTACTTGAAAGTATATTTACTTAAGAAAGTGTAATGGAGACGACATAGAGTTTAGCAGCATTGCCAAATAAAAGATAACCTCTTTGTTCTCAGAAGAAAGAAAAAACAATTCTGAGATACTCGACTCATTGATTAACAACGGCGTTTTTTTCTGAGTTTCAATCCATTTGTGGTTTACCTTTCTCTGACCTGGGCTCCTGGCCTTCCATTCTGATCGGGGGTCTGATGGACAGATATACAAAAACAAAGGCAAACTATGCCTGTAAACATGCTGTGTTTGCCATTTGTCAACACACATGGTTGTGGCTCTGAATTTCTAGATTCATTTCTAGAATCGCCCTGTGCCAAACAATCTGCTCTGTGGGCTGAAACCTTGGGTTCCTCTTCCCTCTCTGTAGATCCTGGTGAGCAAGATCAACGAGTTAAATGGATTAAATGCAGAGCTGCAACCGTATCTCCTTCACATAGTTTGCCCTTTTTTTTCTTTCCTGCTTTTATAGTTTGAGGTGCAAAAGAAAATGATGTCCAGCCTTACCACAGGGCTTTGGGCTGCCTAG
Source organism: Macrotus californicus (assembly GCA_007922815.1). NCBI lineage: Eukaryota > Metazoa > Chordata > Mammalia > Chiroptera > Phyllostomidae > Macrotus > Macrotus californicus. Next base: position 4,206 of record VMDR010026046.1, read on the forward strand.
AGACCTCAGTGAGTAGCATTTGTACTGATAGTTACCACAACCCAACGTCTGGCAACCAACCATTCAAGGTCACATGTTCAATTCTGCCTATATTCTCGAGTGGATTAGTCTCCAAAGAGCTGACTTACACTTACCCACTTCACCAAAGACAGGCATCTAAACCCGAACCTTGGCTCATTATTTTATAATCATAGTTGTAACTGTCAAAGGGAACATAATCACTCACCTTCTGATCAGTCTGCTCTCTCCCTCTAGCTTTTATGGAAATCAAAATATATCAGGAGCTTGGTTGTGGAGAACAGGTATAGAAAAGGCGGAGTGACCTCCATGATTTGGTTGGATAATAACCTAAACCTCTGGCTCTTCCACTTCCTAGTTATGGGAGTTGGGTGACCTACCTAACTTCTCAGTACCTCCGTTGCCTACTCTATACAATGGTGATGAGAATACTGCTTACTCCTTCATGGGATGACTGTTAGGATTAAATTAATAAATCCAAAAGTGCTCAGAACAATGCTTGGCACACATTAAATGCTCAAAATGTCAGCTATTATTATTTAATGTACTATCTCATTTGCACAACAGAAATATCGTGAATTCACTCCATTGCACGTCTCTGACCAGGCATTGATAGGCTTTCATGTAGATCCCTTTACCTTATCAGCTTCCCCGATTTTCACCAGCATCTCTATGAAGATGATGCCCAAATCCATATCTCCATCCTAGATAGCTCTTCTGAGTTGCACACATACGTACTCAGAAGCCAAATGGGCATCACTGCCTAGACTGGAACTTCCCGAACTTTTTTTATGGAATGGCACACATAGAAAATAGAAATAATTATTCAGCACAGTGAGGTGTTTGCGTGAAGTAGTGCATAGCCTGAAGTGTTTTGCCTGACCAGCTTGGACTCCTAGCTTCCTTAGTACAAGTCCAGCCATGCAGAGGACTGAGGGGATCAATTTCTCCATGTCTTGTAACACATTTGGGTGAGAGAAAACTCCAACTGAGATATCTCACCAGACGGCTCACATTCAACATGTTCAGCATGAATGGATTCTCTCTTTTTTAAAGATTTTATTTATTTATTTTTAGACAGAGGGAAAGAGAGGGAGAAAGAGAGGGAGAGAAACATCCACGTGTGGTTGCCTCTTGCACGCCCCCTACTGGGGACCTGGGTCACAACCCAGGCATGTGCCCTGACTGGGAATCGAACCAGTGACCCTTTGGTTTGCAGGCTGGTGCTCAATCCACCGAGCCACACCAGCCAGGGCTGATTTCAAATACTTTTCCTGTTTGCAAATATAGTCCATGCTTCCCTTATTTCATTATAAAGACCTCTTTATGTTTCCAAATGACACACACTAACATAATGTCTTTCTAAATTTCCTTAGAGAATCCGCAATGAATATTCATTGCCATTTTGCAGGAACTCCAAAGCACAGCCTTGTCCCCAGACATTCTGAATTTCCAGTAGAGAATGAGGGGCTGGGGAAGTGGGTGGTATGTCACATGCTTCCCAAACTAGAACTTTTGGCCACTCAGCAGCAGCTGTCATTAGCCGTTACATTAATTGAGCATATGTTCAGATGAAAGTAACAAAGCAACCAACTGAGATGTAAGCAAATAATGTCTTATTCTTTTACATCAAAAACAAGTCTACAGATAGTTTGTTGCTGGTGTCAATTTAGTTGTTCAACTACATCATCTGACCCAAGAAAGTTCTACTTTTTTCAGATCTGCTATTTTTACTGTGTTGTCTTTCACCTTCATCCTCATTGTCTGATTGTAATAAGATGTCTGTCAAAGCTCCAGATATTATGTTTGCATTCAAGGCAGGAGAAGGCAGGAAGAGAGATGGTTCAGTGGCAGTAGATTTCTGCTTAATGTCTCACTACTGGAAATGAGTCACATTGTCACTCTTATCTGCAAGTGAGTATGGGAAATTGAGTGTTTAGCTTTCTAGCTTCTATAATGGGAAGTTTCAAAGGACAGGGGCATTAGAAATGGATTGGAGGTAGGTAGTTAATAAGATGTCTTCTTAGGTCTGCCATGGTAACGTCTCTTGTCACCACATGATAGTGCTATTAGTTTCATCAAAAAGATTGTTCACTGATGTTTGCACCGAGAGTAGTTTTCTCACCATGGAATTCAGGAGGAGTTGAAGGTTAATGGTCCGGAGGACACGTGGAGTAACAATCAGCATAGCATTCCAAGTCATTTCTTCCCTATGATTTTACTTCATTCATTGCATTGGTTCAACTTAGTAAATGGTCTCTCTCCTTAGGATCAATTCTCTTGTCTTAGGATCAATTTTCATGTAAACACTGTAGTTTATTAGTTCTAAGACCATTTGTCACACTTTCACTGAGACAAATCTTTGATATTGAGGTTTACCTTCAACAAACGTGTCTTACAGGCAACGTTGGCCAAGTAGGTATTGGGATATAGTTGACATGTATGTACAAGTAGAAACCTGACCATAACTGTTCAAGATATCAACACTTCAATTGAGTTATATGCATTGTTGCTACTACAAGTGTTGAGATTATTGTCATTTAGGACATCTTCAAAAAGATTACACTGTGATTAAGCATCATCACAAAATGTTACTGTGTAAGCAGAAAGGTATGGAAATAAAACAGCGAGGTGAAAATTTGATATGCATGAATCAAATACGTGTCACTGGAGAAATAACTGCCCACATCAAGTCTTGCAAAAAGTCATCACAGACAACAATGGACCGCCCTGCTTTGTTTTGGGTTGTTTTTAAATGATTTATCCTCAGCACTCTTGATGACATAGAGAATGATTGTGTGGGAAAATGACATGTACATCAATAACTCTGAGTCACAATATGACCAAAAAAAAGAGCTAGACGGTGAATGTAAAGCTTTAGGGATTCCTTACTTACACGTTCTTGTTATATTTTTACTCCTGTGTATGCAATGCGTAATACATAGTAAGAATCTGTCTGAATGACCCTAAAACAAGTTTTTAGTTAACATAAGCTAATTGATAGCTTTTTTTCTTTCTTACTGGTACCTACAATAATGGTGTACCTTACCATTAGTGGTATACTACACCAGTGAGGTATGGTGTGTACCTGAAGAAACAGCTTTATTATTACTCTAGACTTGTACCATTACAGGTGGGGGATCAGAGACCTTAGGATTAATCTGGAAACTGCTACATGGACAGTAGAGATGACTCTCATCAAGTAGATTTCTGAACACAAATGAAAATTTAGGAGGAAAACAGACATAATTGATTCATTTCCATGCAGATGGTTATGGAAACTAATATTTCAGCCTTGTAAGCAGAAGGGGTTCGCAGTAAGAAAGTTTATTGGTAACAAGGTTCTCTTTGTGGCAATCTTTCTCTGAGCTGGTAAGTCCACCCAAGCTTGGTTCACTTCAACTCTTAAACCTTTGGTTTGGCTTCTGAAGAAAACCTGCAGATCGATGCCCAAGTCACTGCCAACTACACTCATTGTTCCTCTGATACCAAATGGCTGTCAGGTTAGACTTGTCAGTAGTCTTGAACTTACTGTAATGCCAAATGCATCCAGACACGTGCCCCTTGGGGCATTTCTCTTGAACCTCTTTGGTTTTTTCCCTGACTCTTCATACCACTGCTGCCCTCTCGCCCCATTGCTTTATGGGGCTTTCCTTATGCAAACTTCACTCTCTGTTCCTTATATATTTGGGTGCTCCGATGTTGGGCTTATAAATATTTACAATTGCTATCTTCCTGATGGATTGACCTGTTTATCATTATATAATGATCTTATTTGTCTCTCTTTAACATTTTCAGTGTAAAGTCTTTGTTGTTGCTGCTTTTAAAGTTCTCTCTTGGTCTTTGACAATTTAATGACAATGTGTTGCAATGTAGCTTTATTCCAGTTCAACCTATTGGGAGCTTTGAAGGCCTCACGGATGTGGGTGCCAATTTCTCTCCCAACTTTGGGAAGTTTTCAGCTATTATTGATTGAAATGTAGTTTCTGTCTCTGTGTCTTTTTGTCCTCCTTTTGGAATTCCCCTAATGTGCATATTGTCTCTTTTCATTGTCTCATTAAGTCTCATTGGTTCTCTTCACTCTTTTTCATTTGTTTTCCTTTTTTGCTTGTCTGACTGAATCACTTCTAACGTGCTATTCTCCAGATCACTGATTTTTCTCCTCTCATGGTCAAGTTTGATTTCTAAACTCTCTGTGGAATTATTCAGTTCAGTTATACACAGCCATGCACCACATAATGATGTTTCAGTCAACAACAAACATCATATATGATGATGGTTTCATCAAACTCTAATAGAGCTGAAACATTCCTTGCCTTGCAACATCAGCAATAGAGAGTCATGTGCATTGAACATTATCTGTTTATCACAAAATCTGTGATAAAAAAAGAAACATGGGAAAACGGGCATGGACATATTTCTGAAAGGAATGACACCTCCTAGAGAAGAGCCTCTGGCAGATCATTCAGGAGGTGTTCCAGAAGGTACTGTTCTCATGAAACATGCCACAGCCAAGCATGGTATTGTCCCTGATGGCCTTCCAGGGAGGCCTCACACCCTGGAGGCCTCGGCTAATGTGTGTGTTTGTGTCTTCACTTTTAATTAAAAAGTTAAAAACGCTTTAAAATGGTAAAAGCTCATAGAATAAGTAGATAAAGAAACTACATTTAGATGGCTGTAAATGTTTATTTTAAGCTGAGTGTTATTACAAAAGGGTCAAAAAGTTAAAAAATTAAAGTTTAGAAAGTAAAAAGTTACAGTAAGTTAAGGTGAAGTTATTGAAGAAGGAAAATTTTAATAACTTTAGTATGGCCTGAGTGTACAGTGTTTATAAAATCTGCAGTAGTGTCCCGTATGTCCTGGGCCCTCACATGCACTCACCACTCGCTCACTGACTCAGCCAGAGCTCCTTCCAGTCCTGTAAGCCCCATTCATGGCAAGTGCCCTACACACATGTACTATTTTTTATCTTTTATGCTGTATTTTTACTGTACCTTTGCTAGGTTTAAATATGTTTAGATAGCCCTGGTTGGTGTGGCTCAGTGGATTGAGTGATGGCCTGTGAACCAAAGGGTCATCGGTTAGATTCCCAGTCAGGGCACATGCCTGGGTTTTAGGCCAGGTCCCCAGTGGGGGGTACATGACAGGCAACCACACAGTGATGTTTCTCTCCCTCTCTTTGTCCCTCCCTTCCCCTCTCTCTAAAAATAAATGAAATCTTTTTAAAAATTAAAAAACTATGCGCAGATACACAAATACTTACCATTCTGTTACAACTGTCTACAGTATTCGTTATGGTAACATTCTGGACAGGTTTGTAGGTTTGGTGTAATAGGCTATACCATATAGTCTAAATATGTACTAAGCTATACTATCTAGGTTTGTGTAAGTGCACTCTATGGTATTTGCACAACAGAATTGCCTAACAGTGCATTTCTCAGAGTATGTTCCCATCATTAAGTGACACATGACTGTATTTTTCAACTCTAAGTTTCTATTTTCTTTTTTGCTTGTTTGATGGTTTCTACTGCTTTACCCAACTTGATGTTTTGTTCATGTGTTGTTTTCTTAATTTCATTTAGTTGTGCGTTCCTGCAGTTCACTAAACTAATGGGATTATTCTGAATTTTTTCTCTGACAGTTCATAGATCTCCATTTCTTTAAGATCAGTTATTAGAGCTTTATTAGTTTCTTTTCATGGTGTCATATTTGCCTGGTCTTTCTTGAACCTTGATTCCTTACACCGGTTTCTGATCATTTGAGTATTGAGGCTCCTCTTCCAGACTTTCCAGGTTTGCCTTGGCAACAGCAGATGTTCACCAGTCGTCTGAGTTTGCATTTATTGGAATGTCTACTGGTAACGTCCTTGGGTAGGGAGGGCCTGCTATTAGTCAACTCTTTGAGCTTTGAGCCTTGGGGTGGGGGTGTGTTCCACTGGGTGAGAACAGTGGGGCATGACTGCTGGCTTGGTTCCCTAACCAAGAGAGGCTGCAGGATGGCTCTGCAGTTGCCTACATTCTCTGGTCAGCCTTACTAGATGGTCAGGACTGTGTACTATATTTAGTACTAGATGACTCTGTGAGTTAGCATCCCTGCTCTGGCAGGGAAGGAAGATGAGACCCAGAGCTCGTATGGGTTATTATTTGCAGACCCAAAATCAGCAAGATTGTGCACTGAATTCCATAGTCAGGTGAAGCCACCAGTTTTGCTCTGCAGATGGGAAAAACCACAGGCTATGCTCTCTGTTCAGGTTCCAATGTAAATAGAGCTGTTGGATGACCTATGTGACTTCCCATGTGCCCTTGTTAGGCATCCTGGTCAGACAGGTTGAAGGCTGTATTCAGTGATGAGCAGGGCTATAATTAGATTCCCAGCCTGAGCACAGCTACAGAAGCAGCTGTACAGCCAATAAAGCTCTTTGTTTATTGGCTTAATTCAAGCCAACTTGCACCCCATGTTCCCTGGACAAATAGGTCCACTGGCTTTGTTCTGCAAACTATCAGCTCTGCCTGTCTTTCTCTTGGATTGAGTGCCATGGGGCTGCACTGCTTCCAGGTACTCTCTGGTCAATCCTTCTGATTAGATGGGATCAGGAGTGGCCATTGGTGGGGCTGTGTCTCAGCTCCCATGCCTAGGTGAGGAGGGGAAAGTATTCATGCAGCTCTCAGTTTCCTAAACAGGCTCCCCACTTGGGTGGGGGCTGAGAGCTACCCTCAGGCGTGGCTATGAATCAATCCCCCTGTCTGTGCCTAGCAGGGAAAGTCTCCACTCCTAGTGCTGGCTTTGCTCTGGGGGTGATCAGCTCTAACCAGCTGCCATTCAGCTTTTAGGTATTCCTGCCAGCCCCACTAGTCAGATATGGCTGGGCAACTCTCTCCTCAGTGAGCAGGGCTTTGACTCAGCTTATTGCTTTGGTGTGGCTCTAGTGCTGGCAAAGATCTTCATTTGAAGATGTGAATCAGGAAGAGTTACATCCCTCCAGGTTCCCTGGTCAGAGTGTGCCTCCCACTTGGTTCAGCAGGATGGCCCAAGCTGATGGTGTGGATCAGTGCTTGGTCTTTGCAGGTATGAACTGGGTCTACCAAGATCTGTGTGCTAGCTGTTGCAAGCCCTTCCATTCTTCTCTGTCACAGTCAGATTTCTGGTGGTTGAGCCCCACAGCGTACCCTGCAATTCCCAATCTGGTGAGGTCAGAATAGGGGTTTCTACAATGCTAGGGGTCTGGTTGTCATCTGGGGATTCTCTTTTTCCACTGAGGAACCAGAGGCTCAGAGGAGACTTCACATGATGATGCACTGGCCTGGGGGAGAAGCAATGTAGTCAACTTGCAGCTGTTTCTCTTACCCTTCTAAGGGTGTCATGGTGTGGGGGGTGCTTCAGCCTCACTCCCATGTTTGATGATTCTCTCAGCAGTGTTTCGTTCTTGAATAGTTGTTAGTTCCACTCACGAGAAGGAGTAAAGTTATAAAAGATATACATTATCATCTTGGTGATATTGCTCCTTTTAAATTAATATGTCTTGCTCTGTGAAGTCATAAGGGGTCCAAATTATTGCTGCCTTTATGGTGCATCACCTTTATGACGCTTTCCTCACTCACATAGTTCAAAATGACCCACCCTATATCTGCACTCCACCTAGTACCTGCTTGAAAGGAGTAAAGAGGAAGGGAAAGGCATACCTATTCTTTTTAAAGATACAATCTGAAATCCACATGCATCACTTTTGGTCACATCTCATTAGTCAGAACAGAGTCCCATCCCTAACTGCAAAGAAAAGTAAGAAAGTTAGCTTTATTCTGGGTGTCCATGTGTCCAGTTAAAAATCATGGGTTCTGGGCCCTGGCTGGTGTGGCTCAGTGGATTGAATGCTGGACTGCGAACCAAAGGGTCACCGGTTCGATTCCCAGTCAGGGCACATGCCTGGGTTGTGGGCCAGGTCCCCAGTAGAGGGGGCATGTGAGAGGCAACCACACATTGATGTTTTTCTCCCTCTCTTTCTCCCTCCCTTCCCCTCTGTCTAAAAATAAATATATAAATAAAATAAAAATCATGGGTTCTGTTCCTATCAAGAAAGGGGAGAGTGGATATTGCAGGGCCACCTGCGATCCCTGCCGCATTAATCCCCAGCTGTGGATAATGCTTGTCATCCACTCTCACTTCCTAGTCACAGAGCTTCAGTAAAAATGGGAAACCATGCTGCTTATGTGCTTTGATCTCAGCTAAACTTTTGTATCTTATTAAGTACCTTCAATAATTCTCTACAGTCTTCTCCACTGTAATTGTTCCAAGATTTCTTGATTTCCTTCCAAGTACCCAACTCCACCCTAGTCTTCTTATTCTTTCCTTGCCTCTCTATTTTTGAAAAAATTAAACAGTTTAAATATGAAATATCTCTCATTTTTTCTATTCATCTTAAAATTACTTTGCATCCTGCTTTCTTTTTATTCTTTCATATAGTCTGCCCACCTTTGCCAAAGCTACACCACTACTTATGCGATCCTTCCATCCCTACCTTCATCCTCCGTAATTTGTTTCAACAATACAATATTGATTCTCAAATTTTATCTTTAATCTCTCTTTCTCTTCTTCTTGCAAATATTCTCATGCTCCACTCTATCCCAAAACATATATTTTCTGAACCAAGTCATTCTTCCAATTTACCATCATTCTCTTTTCTTTTCTCTAATAATAATTCTTGCACATATATTTCTTGTAATCAATTTCCCTGAACACATTCTGTGTTTGTCACTTCTTTGCCCATTTTCCCACATGCACTTATGGAAATCTTACCCATTCCTCAGAGCCCGTCTCAGATGCTACCTGGCTTATCGCTCCAACTAAACACAAATTATTTCTCTTCTGAACTATTACCCTTATGAGCACAGCAGCTATCACCACTGACTGTCTGCTATCTAGGGGAGGCTTCATGTTTATCATTTCTTTCATCTTCATAACAGCCCTGTGAGGTAGGTATTATTTCCTCAGTAAAATAACTTTTATTCATGCTACAAAAGTAAAAATATATGCAAAATACAAACAACCATAACTTACCACTTAGAGAGAAAATTACTATAAGATTTCATGGTTTGCTTTAGTTTCTCAAAAGACATTATTATTTATTCCTCTTGTTTTGCATTTAAAATATATTTTATTTTATTATTTTATTTTATTTTATATTTTATTTTATTTTGTTTTATTGTTGTTCAACAGTTGTCCCAATTTTTACTTGTTGCCCTCCCATTGCCTCCCAACCCCCCACTCCCACAGTCAATCCCCACCCTGTTGTCCATTTCCATGGGTTCTTTATACATTTTCTTTTTTAAAAGATTTTATTTTTATTTATTTATTTTTAGAGAGAGAAAGGGAGGGAGAAAGAGTGGGAGAGAAACATCAATGTGTGGTTGCCTCTCATGTGGCCTCCATTGGGGACCTGGCCTGCCACCCAGGCATGTGCCCTGACTGGGAATCGAACTGGCGACTCTTTGGTTTGCAGCCCATGCTCAATCCACTGAGCTATACCAGTCAGGTCTTTATACATTTTCCTTGACGAGACCCTTCCCCTTCTATTCCTCTTTGATTACAAATGTAACTCCACTGAGATAACCAATATCCTCAGTCTGGTGTGTAGTTTTCCACACCCCTCACTTGTAAGTATGGGGTAATACTGCACACATTATCCTTTAAATTGCATCTGCACTTAATAAAATATCTTGGGGCATTCCCTCCAGGTCAAGATATAGAGATATAATGCACAAAACTTGTAGTTTGATTATACTACAATGTATTCCTCTGTTGATGGTTATTCAGATCACTTTCAATTTCTGTACTATTAAAAGTCAGGTTGCATATAATATCCTGATCTTATACATTCTTATGTAGTGGTACTCTTTCTCTATACTAGGAATAGCATGTCAGTAATTTTGAAGTTAACTGAGTTTCAATCATAATCTCAATGTGGCTTTTCTTGGG
>VMDR010026047.1:0-14192 GCA_007922815.1 Macrotus californicus
GTTAATTCTTCCTACCCATGAACACAGTATGTGCTTCCATTTATCTGCATCTTCTTCAATTTCTTTCTTCAGTGTCTTATAATTTTCAGAGTACATGTCTTTTACATCCTTGGTTAGGTGTATTCCTAGGTATTTTATTCTTTTTGAAGTAATTGTGAATACGATTGTTTTCTTGATTTTCCTTTCTGTTAGTTCATTATTGGCATATAACAATACAACCGATTTCTGGATTAATTTTGTATCCTGCTACTTTGATGAATTCATTTATCAGTTATAGTAGTTTCTTGGTGGAATCTTTGGGATTCTCTATGTACAGTATTATGTCATCTGCAAATAGAGTTTTACTTCTTCTTTTCCAACCTGGATGCCTTTTATTTCTTTTTCTTGTCTGATTTCTGTGGCTAGGACTTCCAGTACTATGTTGACTAAGAGAGGTAAAAGTGGACATCCTTGTCTTGTTCCCAATCTTAAGGGGAACGCTTGTAGTATCTGCCTGTTGAGTATGATGCTGGCCATGGGTTTGTCATATATGGCCTTTATTATGTTTAGTTATGTTCCCTCAATTCACACTTTGCTGAAAGTTTTTATCAGAAATCAGTGCTGGATTTTATCAAAAGTTTTCTCTGCATCCACTGATATGATTGTGTAGTTCTTTTATCCTTCATTTTGTTTATGTGGTGAATCACATTTATTGATTTGTGAATGTTGTACCAACCTTGCATTCCCAGAATCCCACTTGATCACAGTGTATGATCTTTTTGATGCATTGTTGTATTCGGTTTGCTAATACTTTGTTGAGGATTTTTATCATCTATGTTCAACAGGGATATTGGCCTATAATTTCTGTTCTTTGTAGTGTCTTTACCTGGTTTTGGAATTAGGGTAATGCTGGCCTTATAAAATGAGTTTGAGAGTCTTCCATCCTCTTGAATTTCATGAAATAGTTTGAGAAGGAAAGGTGTTATTTCTTCTCAGAATGTGTGGTAAAATTACCTGTGAAGTCATCTGGTCCAGGGCATTTGTTTGTTAGGAATTTTTTTATTACTGCTTCAATTTTACTAGGTGTAATCTGTCTATTCAGATTCTCTGATTCTTCCTGATTTATTTCTGGAAGACTGTATGTTTCTAAGAATTTATCCATTTCATCTAGGTTGTCCAGTTTGTTGGCATACAATTGTTCATAATATTTTCTTACCATCCTTTGTATTTCTTTGGTGTCAGTTGTTATTTCTCCTCTTTCATTTCTGATTTTATTAATTTGGGTTCTCTCTTTTTTTTTTCTTGATGAGCCTAAAGATTTGCCAATCTTGTTTATCTTTTCAAAAAACCAGCTCTTGGATTCATTGATCTTTTGTATCATTTTTGAGACTCTATTTCATTTATTTCTGCTGTGATCTTTATTATTTCCTTCCTTCTACTCACTTTAGGCTTTGTTCGTTGTTCTTTTCAAGTTACTTTAAGTGTGAAGTTAGATTGTTTATTTGATCTTTTTCTTGTTTTTTGAGGTAGGCCTGTATTGCTTTGAATTTCCCGCTTAGGATTGCTTTCCCAGTGTCCCACAGATTTTGGATTGTTGTGTCCTCATTTTCATTTGTTTCAAACTATCTTTTGATTTCTTCCTTGATCTCACTGTCAACCTATTCATTGTTTAATAACATGTTATTTAGCTTCCATGTCTTTGTATGTTTTTCAGTGTTCTTCTTGTGATTGATTCTACTTTGACAGCACTGTGGTCAGAGAAGATGCTTGATATGATTTCAATCTTCTTAAATTTATTGAGACTTGTTTTATGTTCTAACATATGGTCTATCCTAGAAAACATTCCATGTGCACTTGAAAAGTATGTATATTTTGATGCTTTGGGGTGAAATACTCTGAAGATACCAATTAAATCCATTTGATCTAGTGTGTCCTTTAAGGCCGCTGTCTCCTTGTTGATTTTCTGCCTGGAAGATCTATACATTGAAGTCAATGGGTGTTAAAAATCTCAACTATGAGTATTTCTGTCGATCTCTCCCTTTATGTCCATCAAGATTTGCTTATATATTTAGGAGCTGCTATGTTGGATATGTAAAGGTTTACTAGGGTTATATCCTCTTGTTGGATTGTCCCCTTTATCATTATGTAGTGTCCTTCTTTGTCTCTTACTATAGCCTTGGTTTTAAAGTCTATTTTGTTGAATGTAAGTACTGCTACCCCAGCTCTTTTTTCTGTTCCATTTGCATGAAATATCTTTTTCCATCCCTTTACTTTTAGTCTGTGTGTATCTTTTGATCTGAGATGGGTGTCTTGGAGACAGCCTATATATGGTTCTTATTTTCTTATCCATTCAGCTATCCTATGTCTTTTGGTCGGAGCATTTAAGCCTTTTACATGTAAGGTGATTATTGATAGATACATATGCAGTACCATTTTACTGTTAGACTGTTTTTCTTTCTCTTTTTCTTCTTCTTCTTCTTACAGCAAGTCCTTTATTTGTTGCAATACTGGTTTGGTGTTAACAAATTCTTTAGCTTTTCCTTGTCTGGGAAGCTCCTTATCTCTCCTTTGATTTTAAATGTTAGCCTTCCTGGGTAAAGTAGCCTCAGTTGTAGGTCCTTGCTTTTCATCACCTTCAATATTTCATACCACTCCCTTCTGGCCTGAAATATTTCTGTTGAGTAATCAGATGCCAGTCTAACTGATGCTCCCTTGTAGGTAACTGCCTGCTTTTCTCTTGCAATTTTTAGAATTCTCTCTTTGTCTTTTAACCTTGTCATTTTAATTATGATGTGTTCAGTGTAGACCTCTTTGGGTCCAACTTGATTGAAACTCTCTGAGCTTCCTGGACTTGTATGACTTTTTCCTTCACCAGATTAGGGAATTTTTTGTTCATTATTTCTTCAAATAGGCTCTCGATCCCTTGCTTGCTCTCTTCTCCTTCTGGTATCCCCATGACGCAGATGTTGTTATACTTCATGTTGTCCAAAATGTTTCTTAAGCTCTCATTTTTTTAATTCCTTTTTTTTTCTTTTTGCTGCTCTGGCTGGGTTTTTCTTCCCTACCTTGCCTTCCAAAACACTGATTCTATCCTCTGTTTCATCTAACCTACAGTTTATTCCTTCCAGTGTATTATTTATCTCAGATATTGTACTCTTTATTTCTGACTCATCTGTTTTTGTGGTTTCTATGCCTTTTTTCATGCTGTGGATTATCCTTACAATCATTACTCTAAAAACTCTCTATCTAATAAATTGCTTGCTTCCATTTCATCTAGTTCTTCTAAAGAATTATCTCGTTCTTTCATTTGGGGTCTGTTTCTTTGTCTTCCCATTTTGGTTGATTCTCTGTATTTTCCAGCTTAGATTTTAAACTAATCAGTCTTTAAGCTGATCAGTTGTTGATCTGATCAAAGTGTAATTAGCTTAAGCCTCATATGGTGGGACAGAGTAATTCCTGAGGTCGGGGCTATTGCTTCCCCTCAGGCTGATGCCACTTAGAGAGAAGTGGTCTGCCTGAGAAAGATGGCTTCTGTATGTGGGGAATGACTCAGCACAGGGATCCTGGTAGCTGTTCCTTCAGTTCTCTCCCTATAGACATCAGCCCTGGACTTTCCTCAAGCACCTTTAGTCCACTCTTTCTTCCCTCCCAGAGTCCAGCGTAAGTGGCTACAAACAAAATTTTGTGCATTGGCCCTATAAGAGGCTCTCTGCATCTCCAGTAGTCTCTCCCTGGCAGACAGAAATCATGCTGCTTTTCACAGCTGGATGGTATCTGGGTTCCTTTCTGGCTCTGATGCTCTAAACTGGGGAGCCCACTTTGGGGTTTAGACTTCTCCACACTTCTCAGGGGGTAATCCCCCCAGCCACTGAAATATCCCTCTGGCTGTGGGAGCCCAGCCAGCCCTCTCATGCTTCCTCCATACTGCCTACCAGTCTTGCTGTGGTGAAGTGGTATCCTCTGGCTGTCCTTGCTTATAAGGCTTCTCTCCAGCTAGTGTTCAATTGATTTTTCTGGATGATTTCTCCACAACTCAGTTGTATGTAATTCCAGATTGGTCCTGGGAAGAGGTTAGTGTAACTTCCACTTACTCCCAGTATTCAGGCTTTAAAAGAAAGAAAAACTTGTCACATGCTACAACATGGATGAACCTAGAGGATGTTACACTAAGTGAAATAAGTCGATCACAAAAAGACAAATACTGCATGATTCCACTTATGTGAGATGTCTAAAGTGATCAAATTCTTAGAAAGAAGAATGGTGGTTATTAGGGGTTTGGGGGAGTGTGAAAAGGGGAGTTTTCAATGGGTATATAGTTTCAGTTTTGCAAGATGAAAAAGTTCTAGAGATCTATTGCACAACAAAATATATACACTTAATGCTGCTGAACTTTGAGAACATTATGCTATGTAAAATAAATCAAAGAGACAAAGACAAATACTATATAATGTCACTTATATGTGAAATCTTAAAAAGTCTAAAAGTATATTTAAAAGTAATTAAGATGGTAAATTTTATTGTGTTACATGGTTTTTAACCACAATTTTTTAAAGACTTAAATTGGAGAAAATGCCAATAATATTTTTGTTAATTAAAGAAATAATTAAAACTAGTCATACAGAAGACTCTTAATTTCTTGGCTCTTAGTCTTCAAGGTAAGCAACACTCCTCTGAAAAAAACACTAGAGTTAAAAAAAGAAAATCCTCCCAATGATAAGTATGAAAGTATGAATGAATGAACACTGGAGTGAACACATGATTTTCACAGTGGATGAAATGACTTTTATTTTACTTTTTAAAAGATTTTATTTACTTATTTTTAGAGAGAGGAGAAGGGGTGGAGAAAGAGAGGGAGAGAAACATTGATGTGAGAGAGAAATACAGATTGGCTGCCTCTGGCATGCACCCCAACCTGGGACTGAACTCACAACCCAGGCATGTGCCCTGACCAGGAATCGAACTGGCGACATCTTGGTTTGAAGCTACACCAGCCAGGGCTGACTCTGCATTTTTCTATTTCCATTGTTTTTTTATAATATTCCCAATGCCAAAGCTCTATCTGAAAATGAAACAAATTCTTTTCTTAATTATTACAATGCTGGATGCTTTGGAATATCCAGAAATTGGCCCCATTTAGAAAGCAGGAACCAAGTTGACCAATTGAAAGAATGAGTATCAATTAATTACCCTGAAGAAGAGAAATTCTCCTAAGGGACATACTGAGATAGTCCTAATTGCAAGCATTCTGTTCATCATGGCCCCAATAAATGCCTGAAATGTCCTAGGAATTCAATGCTTCAGCAAAGTGTGATTGAATGAAGTCAAAAAAAGTCTACATGGAAATCCTCCACATGCTATCCTTATCTAAGGAAAAAAAAATCTACACAATCTTGACAGCTACCGAAGTTTATCAACCATGATACCATGTAGACAGGGAAGTAAATATTTTCAGGAATTAGATAGTATAGAGGTTACTTTACCTATAATATAAAGAATGTTTAAATAATTTAATTATAATATATTTTAGTGTCAACATGACACTAACTGTACCTATAACACGGCTTTGCCAAAGAAATCTCTCTTTAAAAGAAAAACGGATTGTGAAAATCATCATTTAACATTCTGCACCCTTTATAAGTGAGATAAATGGTGCACCCAGCAGGAAATTTGACATCAGTTCACATCAAAGAGACATCACTTAGCTGTCACTGGGAGAACTTCCAGTACTTCAATTCAGAAATTTTTCATAATGAACATTAAAGATGTGTTTCACAAAGGAAGTGATAACTACATGTTAAACTTTACAAAGTGATTGTTTCAAATTATTAGATTCAATGTTGGGCATTCTCCTTTTGTTCTAGTTAATTGTTTAGGATACTTTTCTCCCTTGGGGACTCTTTAGGAACTCACCATTCCAGTGGCTATGCTATAGATTGAATGTTTGTGTCCCTTCAAATCATATGTTGAAATCTAATCCCCAATATGATGGTATTTGGAGGTAGAACCTTTGGGGGGTGATTATGTCATTAGGGTAGTACCCACATGAATGAGTTTAGTGCCCTTATAAAAGAGGCCCGAAGCTCCCTGGTCCCTTCCACCATATGAGGACAGAGAGAATATACCTGTCTATGGACCATGAAGAGAGGCCTCACCAGATACCAAATCTGTTGGCACCTTGACCTTGGACTTCCCAGCCTCCAGAACTGTGAGAAATTAATTTACATTGTTTATAAGTCATCCTGCCCATAGTATTCTGTTACAGCAGCCCAAATATACTAAGATAGGCTGTCTAACCACCTGGTGACCCTCTTGGCTTGGTCCCTGTTTCTAGCCCTGCGTCTACCCTTTGAGTGAGAATTCACTTCTCCTAACTTTACTCTCAGTGTTTGGACTGCCCTTTTCCCCTGTGTTCAGCACTTATTGCTCCTAGTTCTTCGGGTAACACACCCCTGCCCTTAGAAACAGAGCAGCTGACCTCCTTCTTCACACACACATGAGCACATGTGCATGCATGTGTACACACACAATCTGAAACTAAGCTTATTTCCATATTGTTTTGTTTAGTTGGTTGGGGGCAGGGGTTGTTCCAAATTGTTTGAATATAGATTTCCATAACACAATCTAAAATGAAAGCTTAAAAAAAAACAGAATCAGTTCACATTTTACCAGTTCTTTTGCTAAAATGTAAAAGCTTTTGTTATAAGAATATGAGGTAAGTACTTCTAAACATGATACCCTACCTGGTGATATTAGTGACAAGGTTCTTGATGTTAGAAAAAGCAGGTTCATTTATGAGTTTGCTGAAATGTGATCTGGTTCATATGAATAAAAAATCATGAAGGTGAAAATTAAACAGATTATAAGAATGCTTTCCAAAAGTCAATAAACCACTACAATTAGTTGCAAGTCACATATTTGCAACAATTCTATAAACAACCCATCTGGTCTTCAAGTATGTAGCATCTGTTGTAATAAAATCATTCATATTTATGTTTATTCAGTATGAATGAAGGCTCTGAAATCATTTTGTGATCGTCAAAGGAGAATTGACAAGTTTTGCCATATTTGAATACTTCTGATATCTCCATCTGCCCTTGAAGGGATATGAATGAAGTCTCAACTGCCAAAATTTAATTTCAATCATTGAAAATGCTACCGTTATTTGATTAAATTTTCAAAGACCCCTGAAAAAATTGAACCAAAACTTGAACATTGCTTGCTCTCACCTAGGACTAGTCAACATTACAAAGAAACCGTAACTTGCATCAGGTTTGCAACAAGCCAGTGGTCCATACGCGATGAAGAACACTACGTTAGGGTCTAATGCAGCAGTCAAAAATTAATTTTTTAGTTGTTTATTTTGTAGTCCCCATCTAGCATGGTATCAAAGAGCAGGGACATTCTATAAAGAAAAACTAGGGACTAATAAACCATTCTCTTTTTTTAAGTATAGTTCATTAATTACACTATTACAGTTGTCCCATTTATTTCTCCCCTTTATCCCCCTCCCTCCAGCATCCCTCCTACCCCACCACCCCCACCCCGGCTTAGTCCATGTCTATGGGTCGTACATATAAATTCTTTGGTTTCTCCATTTCCTGTGTTATTCTTAACGTCTCCCCGTCTATTTTATGCTTACCAATTATGCTTCTTATTCCCTGTACCTTTTTCCTCCATTCTTACCCCATCCCCTACCTGCTGATAACCCTCCATGTGATCTCCATTTCTGTGATTCTGTTCCTGTTCTAGTTGTTTGCTTAGCTTAATTTTGCTTTTGTTTTTTAGGTTCACTTGTTGATAGTTGTGAATTTATTGTTATTTACTGTTCATACTTTTGATCTTCTTTTTCTTAGATAAGTCCCTTTAACATTTCATATAATAAGGGCTTGGTGATGATGAACTCCTTTAACTTGATCTTCTCTGGGAAGCACTTTATCTGTCCTTCCATTCTAAATGATAGCTTTGCTGGATAGAATAATCTTGAATGTAGTTCTTTGCCTTTCATGACTGCAAACACTTCTTTCCAGCCCCTTCTTGCCTGCAAGGTTTCTTTTGAGAAATCAGCTGATGGGAACTCCTTTGTAGGTAATTCTCTCCCTTTCTCTTGTTGCTCTTAAGATTCTCTCATCTTAAATCTTTTGCATTTTAATTATGATGTGTCTTGGTGTGTTTCTCCTTAGATCTAACTTCTTTGGGACTCTCTGAGCTTCCTGGATTTACATATCTATTTCCTTCACCAGACTGGAGAAATTTTCCTTCATTATTTGTTCAAATAAGTTTTCAATTTCTTGTTCTTCCTCTTCTCCTTCTGGCACCTGTATGATGTGGATGTTGGAAACGTGCCTTAGGTACTCACCAGGGCAGGGCAAACCACCTCCCTGTGTTGTGGCACTGCATGTGGGGGAGGGGCCAGAGAGGGAACAATGCCGCTTGCTTTGTTCTCTCCCTGCTTTCAGTCACTTCCCTCACTTCCCACAAGTAGATTGTGCCCTTTCAGGTACTGATTCCCAGGTGGATGGGCTTGTGTACATTCTAGGATCCTGTGGGTACCCCCAAAGGTCTCTCCTGTGAGACTGGGAGTCTCTCCCTTCACCACAACCCCCAAAGGTTTTTACAGCCAGAAATTTTGAGGCTTTAGTTTCCCATGCTATAACCCTGGGTTGTGTGGTCTGTCTCACTCCCCAGTTGTTCCTCCAGGCTTATCCGCATGAGAATGTGGGATATTTCAGTCCACCAGCCACCATCTTGTCTCGCATCCTCACCACCCCGGCTTCCTATCTCCACCCCTCCTACCGGTCTGGATGAATGTTTCTTTAACTCCTTGGTTGTCGGACTTCCATACAGTTCGATTCTCTGGCAGTTCTGGTTGTTTTTTGTTTTTAAATTGGTGTTATCCTTCTTTTTGGCTGTGCAAGGAAGTGAAGCATATCTACCTAAGCCTCCATCTTGGCCAGAAGTCAGTAAAATATACCATTTTTTTGTTAATATCCTTCCATCTCTTACCACGAAGGTAAGGTGGAGAGTGGAGATGTAGGAATATATTTCATGCAAAATATTTCTGTAGAAATACAGTAGAGCCTCCCTCCCTCAATGCAGGTTTTACTACTTTTAGCAGTCCAATATCCAACAGACAATGCCCACCACATGCTAAAGTTACCCTCCTCATCACCTTGACCCCAGGCCTCCTTCCCTAACATTCTAATGTGGTTCCTCATTGCTCTCTGGTTAAAAGCCCCAAAACCCTTCTTCCAGTTTCTTCAATGAACTCAAAGTCCTTTCCCTTCATCTCAAGAGTATCTGCACACTCTTTTATATTTATTCAGATGCCCAATGCCTGGTGGAATGACACCTTTTTATTATATGATTTCCTAGAAACCAAAAAAGCCAATCTAGCTGGGAATCTAACCTATCATGCTTTGAATTCAAAGCATCTCTCTCATCTGATGTCAATATTATGCTATGTACTGATCCCTACTGAGTGACCCAAAAGCAAAAATTGAAAGACATGCAGAAATAAACACTGGATTAGCACTGCAAATGAAACTGCTGTCAAATGGACAAGGGCTAATGAAGCTATAATTATTTTATACAATTCAGCATTTATTTCCTGAGCACTTGCAAATATGTAGTCCACTGACTTAGGCTCTATGGAGAAAACAAAGACTCCAAAAGTTAAAATGTGTTGGGGCAGAGGCATGAAAACAACTCAGTAAACTCTTAAGGCAGGAAGAGATGACTTGTATAATAGAGATACAAACAACACTGCAGGAGAAAGGAGGAGGTATAAAGTCTGCTTCGGTAGGCCTCGAAGACTTTATACATTCTCCTTTCTCCTGCAGAGCAGATGAGGACAGATGGAATGCTCCATCCAAACTGAGGGAGGACGCAGTCAAAGACACAGAGAAAACTAAAAGTGGGTGATATATGTGGAGAGGGTGAGTACTATGAGAAGGGGGAACACAGGCTGACAACTGGGCACAATAGGACATGAAGCTGGCAACTCAAGAGTAAGAGTTCATAACAGGCATAGTTCATATCAGTAATAAAATGCCAGAAAAGGACTTTTATTGTATTGTTATTGTTGCTACTATTGTGTGAGAGTATGTGTGTTTAATAATAAATAACAGAATGGAGACACTGCTTTATTAAAAAATAAATCTGACAACAGTAGAAAAGTTTGTAGATGCAAAATATCAGAAATGAACACCATTTAGGAGTCCATTATAATGATACACATTCTGATAGCTAACACCAGTTCAACACTAAGCACTATACTTGTATTATCTCATTTAATCTTCAAGTCAACCTCACAAGGTGGATAATGGTACTAACCTCATTTTCTAGCTAAGAAAAATTAGTGTTAGAAAAGTAACTTGCCTAAGGTCACAAAGCTAGTGGGTGGCAGTATCAGGTTCCCAAATCAGGTCCAACTCCTGAGCCTAAGATTTTACTGCATTATATCTCAGGTGATGAGGACTAGACTAGGGAAGTGGCAGTTAATATGGGAAATATTTTGGGGATAGAATCAATTGGACTTTGTCCCAGATTAGAGTTTGGAATGGGGAAAAAAGAGAAATCAAATATGACTGAAAGATTTCTGGTGGGAGTGTCACTCACTACCAAGATGACATAACAGGACTGAAAACTCTAACACTGGCTACAGTAAATGCAGAGCTACTGAATCTGTGAGTCTCATGAGTGGCACTGCCTTATGCATTAGCACTTTACTTTGAGAAACCATCCAGCCATGCACTAACAGTCTTCTCACTAATGGATAGTCACTAGAAGACCTACCTGCAAGCAGACCAATCAAGTCAGATGCATTGATTTCTATAGGCATCCTGCACCTTCACCACCACCACCAGCCAGCCAATCCCCAAGATTGTCCTTAAGGTCATTTCATTTCCATTTTGTTCTCTTCACGGTCCTCCTTTTAGCCAATCTATTCATTAACCACATCTTTATCACTAAGCAGAAATGTGAAATGTCAGATGATGACATTTAAACTGATAAAATGTGTCCCCTTTTACTTCTGATTTAAAGATTTTCCAGGCCAGATGTTAGAATTACTGGGTAAAATGAAAGCTGTGAAATCAGCTAGCCATGCTTTTCCTAAAACCTAAAAACATAAAGAACTCAAAATTTACTATATAAAGGTTATATCCATGAGGCCCAAGTAGCTTATTTAATTTTTCAGTCTCTAAATGTGTTTCAACCATCAAAGTGGGAGATAATTCAAAGCTTTAACACAAATCATCTGCCTCTTCTTTTCACTGATTTTCCTTAGAATTGGGCATCTTTTTCTAAACCATACCCATAGTGGTAATAACCCCCCCTTCCTTAATGACTGACTCCCCAAGAGTTGACAGCACCTCAGGAGTGATGTAAGGCACCCAACAACGACTCTTCACGTGGATGGTTTGCTGATGAGAAGAGTCCACAAGCCTGTGGAACCATCCATTTTCACCAGACCAAGTCTTCTCCTCAGCTTCTCCTAAATTAGTATGAGGCTAATTGGCATCACTTTGAATGCTGATTGATGCCATGTTGAGTAACAAATTCCAAAGTTTCTCCACTTCCTCGCTTTTCTTTCTTTCTTTCAGTGTACTGTTAAGAGTTGGCATGTGTTATATGACTTATTTGTCCTTCAGAAACACCCTGGTGTCAAATGAGTTATCTCCTACACTCTTGCAGAATTTATCATTGTCTCTTCAGCTTTTATTATCTTCACTTTCTTAAGAATAAATAAAAACTGGAACAATAAAATGCTTCTTCTTCCCACTTTCACAGACATTA
Organism: Macrotus californicus; assembly: GCA_007922815.1. NCBI lineage: Eukaryota > Metazoa > Chordata > Mammalia > Chiroptera > Phyllostomidae > Macrotus > Macrotus californicus. Next base: position 11,776 of record VMDR010026047.1, read on the forward strand.
TATGAGATTAATAACGTTTATAAAACCCCTCAAAATTAAGTACAAGCCCAGCAAAGAAGAGTCTACCACAGACTAACAGAAAAGGAAGCCAGTACACAACCAATAGTGCCATCTGTTGGTGGCAGGCAGAGTTGACTCACTTTTGTTTCTACCTATCAAAGTCGATTTTAAAATTCCTGAATATATAGGAGGTGCTACCTCCCAGTTGAGCGTGGTAAGGGTAAAGGCAACCATTTCTGAAAACATCTTAAATTACCATGACAATAAGAATTCCAATGTCTATTTTATATTTAACTACAAATGTATCATAATTTGTTTGGTAGGGTTTGTTTTCAGAGAAATGTCTTGGCAGAAAACACACTAGATGGACAAATATTTTCAAATCACTCTTAGAGCTGACATTTTAAAGACATCCCTGAAAAGTGCATATGTTCCCATACAAAAGCAAAGTTGACTCATTCATAAATATTGAGCTTTTCAACACCATGTAGTTGACCATGGAACAGCACATGTTTGAACTGCACAGGTCCACTTATATGTCAATTTTCTCTTCAGTAAATACCTGCACTGTTTTCAATCCATGGTTGGGAGTCTACTAACGTAGAGCATCAACTGTATGCATGATTTACTCCATTTTATATAGGGGATTTGAACCCTAAACAAAATTAGGGTCCTCTAAGAAAGGAATAATCAGAGGACGTCTACTAAGAAGGGAATAAGCAATGGCTTCCACACTATCAAGGACATTTTAAGTTTTTGCTCAGACTTCACAAGTCAAAAGCCATGGACTCAAACCTCAAACTGCCTAACTACTCCCTCCAAGAAATAGCTCTAAGTTCTTGATTCTTTACTACCAAACCTACTCTTCATGACTGATTTATGTTACCCTGCTCCCCCAAAGGATTGAACACACCCTAGAAAACATCACTTTAGTAACAATCACAAAAAGCATTGAAAAGAAGACAAAGAGTCACTGGCTCATCAGCATACTCTGAGAGAATCAACAAACCCTCTAGCAATACTCTGTTAAGTTGAATGCTTGCCTACTACTCCACCGTAAAAAATGCAGGTGCGCTCTTTCATACAGCCAGGATGGCCTCCAGAGTGTATGGGTAGAAGGGGTAAGAAGAAGGAATGAGAATTCAAAATAAAATAAACCCATCCTCCACCGCCTTGCTCCTTGGCAGCTGCTCCAGCCCAGTAACTAAATCACCTATAAGTCTCCAAAGTAATTAGAGACAAGTCTTCCAATTAAATAGTTGTGGCACAATTATCACAGGACTTGATAATTACACCACACTGGCCCTCAGAGACACTGAAAGCAGTCCCCTGGCCTAGGTTATTTCAGCCAACCATTGTCCCTCTCCTGTAAAAGGTAAGTGCTCAATGATGCAGAACTAGACAGAAAGAAAGACACAATTTCTCCAAATCTCAGACTGAAGAGACAATTCAAAGCAATTTCCCTGCTTTCACAGGGAAACACTAAACAATGTGTCTTTAGAAATGGAAATACTACATTTTGCCTGCCAAGAATTGTGAGACTCAGCACAGAAGTTTATAGGAACACTTCCCTCCTGCCGGGAGGCAGCCTAAGAAGAAAAGAACACTCAAGGCCTAGGGGCTTGTTACAGCGGGACATGCCCACATAAGTCACTTTATCCCCCTCCCCCAGGCATCTTGATTTTCACAACTATAAAATGACAGCATTGGACCAAATTAAAAACGTCTGTGTTGTTTTCCCCCAACAATAGGCCAAATGGTCAGAAACTTAAAACTAAGTGTGGAGGCTGAATGATTTTCTTAAATGTTACAGAGTTGAAAGAAGCCATGCTTGGCACACAATACTAGAGTGACAAAGCATGGGCCAAGGGCACAAAAAGGGCCCAGAGACATATGAAAAGATACTCAGCATCACTAGCCATCAGAGAGATGCAAATTAAAACCACAATGAGATACCACTTCACACCAGTCAGAATGGCCATCATAAACAACACAACAAACAACAAGTGCTGGCAAGGATGTGGAGAAAAGGGAACCCTAGTGCACTGTTGCTGGGAATGCACACTGGTGCAGCCACTGTGGAAAACAGTATGGAATTTCCTCAGAAAACTAAAAATGGAACTGCCTTTTGACCTGGCAATTCCACTGCTGGGATTATACCCTACGAGCCCTGAAACACCAACCCAAAAGAACCTATGCACCCCAATGTTCATAGCAGCACAATTTACAATAGCCAAGTGCTGGAAGCAACCTAAGTGCCCATCAGTCAATGAGTGGATCAAAAAACTATACATTTATACAATGGAATTCTATGCAGCAGAGAGAAAGAAGGAGCTCCTACCCTTTGCGACAGCATGGATGGAACTAGAGAGCATTATGCTAAGTGAAATAAGCCAGGTGGTGAGGGAGAAATACCA